>JARHVA010001133.1:0-87500 GCA_037957365.1 Torreya grandis
TATTTACTTGTACTTATTCCAATCTCACTTAGGGTTTCATATATTACTTACATTAAACCTATGGTTTTATAATTTTGCATCCTCTTAGGGCTTTAAATCATTTAAAAACTGATTTCCAATTTTCCAATTTTTTTTTTCATCCATTTCTTCCATAAATATTGTATACCCTTGTGCATGTTTTGATTTCTTGTCTTTAAAGTAAAATTAACAAAATGGATTAAAACATAATTAATGACAACATTATTGAACATTTAAAAATAATTATTCTTACACATCCTAATCAAATTTATGAGATGATACATGAAGTCAACAGATCATAAATATAAAAACTTCTCACATAAATTCTTCTATGGTTTATACTTACATATTTACTATACTTTACAACACATGTTTGAATCCTAAGACTATGCAATATAGTGAAGCTTTCTCTATTATCAAATAATGAGACCCAAAATTTGAGTGAACTTATCAAGAGTAAAAACATTTATACATGACATAAAAAGTATCATTAATTCCATAAATAAATTACAAAACCAAATAAATAAACTAAGAATTCCATAAATAACTTACCAAACCATATTCAAAACCTATCTCTAAATATAGTGTCACTTGAAGTTAGCATTGTAAAATCACATCCTAATTTTCAAAACCAACACAATTTATCACTAGAAATAAATAACAGTACTTTTGTAATGATAATTTACCATTCAATGAATCATGTATACAATGTCCATATGACCTTAACCACATATATTAATGTCTAACAAGTCATATCAAAGGATTCCATGCATACATATTTTGAAGCTCTATTTAATTCTACATCTTGCTTGCTTAATTTATTACATGTTATTTTTTTTTTGAACTAAATTATATTACTAAAAAAATGTTTCATCTCTATCATCATAATCATCAATACATATTTTAAAATATTTGCTATACCATAGTCTTGTACATATATTTATTATTTTATATGTTATGATTGGCATGTGCCTTCCTCTTAGTGTTTACTTTATCAAATTAAAAAATACAAAATCATTAATGAAAAGATGAAATACATAGATTTATTTTCCTTATCTTGGTCATCAGATATAAATCATACATATTTACGTACACTACATTATTTACACATCCATATATTTTCACCCATTTTCTAATGTTATACCTTGATTTAAGTGAGAGTCAAGATAATCTAGATATATATTCATATGGTTATTATTATCACTCTCCCATAGGGGGAATTGCTTAATTTTCTAATAAATCACATTTGATGTACAAAAAAAATTTTACATGCATTATGTTTTCTTATTGATTAATTATATAAGGTATACATATCTTACATGTGTACATGGCTATGTCCATTCCATTTACATATTATCATCACCATCCTCAAATATACGACTATAATATGGGCCTCTTTCTTGTGTTTAATTATAGTATTATATTTTTTATATTTCACATGGCACATGTATTATATTTTCATTTAACATTGTTCTAACCACTTGTTTCATGTTGTTTATTGTGTTTCTTTGGCCTTGACCATTTGATTGTTGGTACCATTATTATCAATTATAATAGTTTTTTGGAATCAAAATGACTATGAGGGTTGTGGGGGGTGGGGGGGGGGGGGGGGGTGGTGGGAGGTGGGGGAAGGTGGGGGTGGGAGGGTAAATTAGTCTTCAAAAACTTTATATCAATTTCATTTAAGCAATCATAGACCATTCCAACAAGCATATAGTTCTAACATGCATAAACACCTATCACATAAGCATGAAACATAAGAACACATAAAATATATGGAAAACCCTTAAGGGGAATAAAACCCATTTATATATAAAAATTAACTATATTAATATAATATAAACACCAAATTTAGTGAAGCACTAACTCCACATGGAACACCAACCCCAGCTAGTTAAGCACCAAATTACAAGGAGGTCCCATCCCCCTAGATGACTTAGCACCAAATTAAAAATCTAAAACATTTTATGACATTAATAATACATTTTTTATTATAAAATATATGATGATCTCCTTCTTTATCTCTTCACACACTTCTATCCCTCTCAAAATGCCTTTTAGGCTTCTTCGCTCATAGGCCCTCTTCTTGACTTGGTTAGGTCATATGACCTTGATTTTCATACACAAAAACTCTATAAAATATTCATAATATTTTATATATTCTATTAAAAAGGTATATAATACCTCCTTATGCTTACCAATCCACTATTTTTTTGCTCGCTCACACTTCTCGACTTAATAGGCCTAAAATTGCCTTGTATTTATATAAGCCTCTTATTCATATCCTTTTAGGTCAGAAAAATACCCTTTACCTCTTATTTAATCCATGTAATATATATCATGACATATAATAAACATTAATATAACATTATTTGAGTCCCTCTAGGCATGGCATACCTTAATTAGGCCTTATTTCATCTTTAGGTCTCATGGAGACCTAATTTCATTAGGTCTACTTTAGGACACATTACACTTTACTTTCCTTGGAACACTTTAAAAATACACACATGGAAGTATAATATGATAAAATAATTAAATATACTCTAATAAGATAATCTTGTCATGATAACACCATTCAAGTCTAAACACCACTTGAAGCACACCATTAGTACTATTCACAATTAGGCATGTGCATACCCATAAAGTTTATATTAAACTAATGTAGATAAAAAACTAATTGGATAAAAAATAATGGAAATAAATCAGATATTAAAAAATATTATGACCTTAGGTTCATAAAATACTTAATTTTATACTTTAAATCAAGGTATACAAGCTCAAACTCTTCTCTTCAAAATGCTCACTCTAAGTTACCAACTAGCCTCAAAACATAGTCAAGGAACCTTAAACTTACGACATCAAAAGAACACAACAAATTAATTAAAAATTATCCTAAAAAAATCCTAAAATCAACCTTGAATAAAAATATCATAGGTTCTATGTCAATTGTTGGTCTTAAAGACCAATATGTTGACCTTCTCTCTCATAGACCTCACTCAGCCAGTCAAACCATTTTGGATTCAATATTTTCACTAATTTCACTAAATTAAAAACTTATAAAAAGAATTAATTTTAAATAAAAATTACAAAATATAAACACCATGTACATTATACTCTTCAACTCATGGCATAAAGTCTCATACTCATCACTACAACTTGCTTACCTAGAAGTGTCAGTTTAACTTAAAGTATAGTCATGGTGATAATGACATTCAATCACATGTATGAACATTTAAAAAGACTAATGATTGATGTGAATGATATTATAATATAATTATACCATTATTATATATAAATATAACATTTTCACATAAAAATATTGGTCTTACAGACCAATCTCCTAACCTTACTGTACACAGACCTCATTGAGCTAGACAAGTAAACTTGTGAGAAAATTTTTTGTTATATAAAATTATATCTAAAAATTATATCTAATATAACATGTATTAAATTATTTAAAAAACTATCCATGCAGTTGGATTCATCCATAGTCCATGATAACACATCCCTAATCATCCTCTCACTTCTGCCTGGGTTTCTCACTATTTTTACCATTAGGCTTATTAGTGAAATGTTGTCTTGGATGACTATTTTTAGAACACGTGAGGGATATTAACTATTCATAAACCAAATTTACATCAAATAAAAGTCTCAAACTTCTCCATCCAATTATTTTCATACTTTTAATTGGTCAACTCTGACTACTACAATAAATCTCTAATAAATAAGGCTTTTCTTGTAGGGTCCATCACTCACCTTAAGTCTTAATAATACTTTTATATTCATGGGAGAGTTAAATAAAATTTTAAATCATTAAAATATACATTAAAATACATTCTAATAACTTTATAACAACTTATTTTATATCAGGTCACTATTAGGGTTCTTTGAGGGTTTAACCATCTTCCACTGTTAGCAATTATTCATATAGCTTAGTCTCTCATTCCAAAAATTAATTATTAGAAAATTGAGATAGAAGACTTAACCATATACCATAAATATATTAGGTTTTCATGTAGAGGATACACATTATATTGAACACCTAAAATTCCTTCTCATGTTGATAACCCTTCGTTTTATGCACATGGGAGACCTCAAAACCACTTCTCATGACTTATCTTGAAAATATGACCTAAAAACTTGTTAAGATGATTGAAAAAACATATAATACATTTTTAAATTATTTTATGAGATAAAAAATATTTAAATATGATCATAACCCCTCATTTAGGCCTCTCTCTCTCTCTCTCTCTCTCTCTCTCTCTCTCTCTCTCTCTCTCTCTCTCTCTCTCTCTCTCTCTCTCTCTCTCTCTCTCTCTCTCTCTCTCTCTCTCTCTCTCTCTCTCTCTCTCTCTCTCCCCTTTAGACCTTGACCTATAAATCACATTAAACCTTGAAAATAAACTTCATTACTCTTTCCATGTGATATCCACATCAATCTCAAACTCAATAAACTTGTCTCATTCTTAAACAAACACTAATTTACATCCTTCATATGCCTTGATAATAGATCATGATGGCTCATTAGGTCAGGCATGGTCTATAAAAATGGTTTAGGTGTAGACTAGTTTTGTAATTCCTACCCTTGTAAGATCACGTTAAGACTCACATGAGTGATAAAATTATTCACATACATTATCAATAATCCTTATATAACCAATCATGCCTATGTTTACTCATCTCACCAATCCATCATACTCATACCTTCTCATAAGGTCTATTCATGTTATGACTAGTGTCATGCCAAGGATTATCAAACACTTAAAACCTTAATAAATAACCTTGAAACACTTATTAAAGTATTTACACTTATCTTACATGATCACACAATAAAAAAAAACCTATCACAATATTTTTTATTACTTATTTTATCAAACTTCACTATGTTCACCTTCTCATAGGGTCTAGACTGGCCTTATCAAGACACATTATACTTAAGAGCTAGTACTCAAACATGCTTTTAATTCTCTTTGACCTAAACCTTGAAATAAATAAATATAAAAATCATTAGTTTTACTTCAAATTATCTCTCAATAGAGATACATTAGGTTTCCTTAATATTTTATCTTGTCACATGGATTCCTTATCACATCAATCACACAAGCTCATATCTCATTGACCACTCACCATGTATCTTTACCATATGTACCTTGATGTCAATGACGTAAACCTTGACATCAACTGACATCAATGAAAACAATTCTCAACAAACTACCCCCCTTTATGGTTGATTGCAAAAACATTCTTCAATCTTATCACTCTTATCTCTCCCAATCTAGTCAATCTTCCTTCTTTGAACTTTCTCCCCTTTTTGACATTAATGACAAAGGGTCTATACATAATATAAATTATAGAACCAATCCTTCTTGTAACACAAGGTTATGAATCATTATAGGAACATACCCCCTTACTCTATTCATACCTCTTTCAATAAAACTTAGAACACAGATCAAGCTCAATCAACAACCTGGATAGCTACTCTTTAAACCAAGCATCCACCATGCTTCTACTAAATAAAGAGTGTATCCATGAATCCTAATGTATTCAGTCCCATTTCATAGGTTACTAAAACAATACAAGATCAAGATATTCCTAGATCTTTGTGTTCTCATAATACTAAATATCCTTTAGCATTCTTTTAGGCTTGATTTACACTATATGCTTGACCTCTTCATCAACCATTTAATCATCAATATGAGCTAAAAACAAACATTATTGACTTGATTTCACATTTGAATTATTATATACCATATAAAATATTCCATTTGATTTTGGAAACTAATCGTGACTTACCTTTATTGTCTTTGGTTTCCACACATTCATTTTCCTTTTCTCTTTCACTCTAGGAGCTTCAAACCTCTTATTTTGACTTGATAACCTCTTTAATTTATTATGGAAAAAATCTTAAAATTTGTCCCAAACTATGAAAAATATAGAAAACAACCTTATACATACCTCTTGATGATGATTCATTTCATAATCCCATGTATATTCGTTTTTAGGAGTGTCTTCTACACTCTCTTGCTCTATGACCAAATAGATTGCATGTATAATAGTAACCATTGAATGAATTATCATACCTCATATCATTAGGTTATATGATAGGTATTTTTATGTTTACCTTATTTTAATCATTATCTTTCTCCTTGACTTGAGCTACCTCCTTTTGGTCTTTTTTGAAACCAAGACTTGTCTTATCACTTGTAGACTTCTGATTTCACAAGATGTTATCTAGAGCATCAATACTCTTTTCAAACTTCATAAAGTTATTAAACTTTATAGATGATTGATACAAATTCCATTTCAAGAATTTAATTTTAGTTTCATACTTGGTGCATTATTCCTCTTTATATTTTAGTCTTTCAATGATTATATCTATCTGTACTTCAATCTAATTGATGATCTCATCATACTCCTTGGATGCATTACTCAATATCTCCTCAAACAAACCAATCTTTTCTTAATAATACTTAACTGATGATCTTAGTTTATTATTATTTATTCATTTTAACTTCAAATCCTCTAAGGAACTCACTAATTCTACCTCAAGGTTCACTTCATCTTCTTATTCATCTGATTATACATCAACCGTAAGGCCTTTCCAATTTGAGCAACCCTCATTATCTATTTCTATGGCCATGAATAAGGTTTCATTATTTTCATGTTCATGTTCATTAATATCATCATCACTATCAAAATAACTTTTTTCAATTGCATCATATGAAGTTATCTCTTTTGGTATATAAACATCTCTTGTTCTTGAATGACATCCCTTTATACTTCTTAAAATATTTTTATTTTTGTAAGGTTTATATACCTTTATTTTCATCTTTATGATGTTTATCATGTTTTTTCATCATGATAAGTATTATCCCTTGTTAGAACACTTAGATTAAAGTGACCAATATTACCATATTTGAAACATTTGAAGGGCAAGTTACCCTTGTACTTACCAGATCCAAACCTCAATTTCCTAGCAAACATGGCTATCAATTCATCATCATCAACATTTGAACTACCTCATCTTTGACCTTATTAAAATTTGTATTATTCTAAACTTTTAAATTTTATTCATTCTTGGGAGGTCTCCTTTAATTTTTTATCATCTCATTGGTAGACAATATGCCATGAATCCCATCCATATCTAGCTTGTCAAAATCTTGCATTTCTTCTTCCAATTTAGACACCTTAGAGTCAAACTTAGGAGTTAGAGATCTTAATTTTTTTTTGAAAAATTTTAGACTCTTTCACTTCTTATCCTAATACTATAATTACATTTATAACTTAATCAACATTAAATAGGTAACATGTAATGGTTTCATCTTCAAACTTTCAAATGATCTCCGGGTGAGTTTACAACTTGGTCATCTTCACCTTGGTGTATCCTTAATAGATAGTCTTTAATTTTTCCCATATCACCTTAGATGACTTATATTTCATCACATTCATAAAATATACCTTTAATAGGCAAAATATAATGGCATTAAATACCTTGTAAATGATCTCACTTTCCTTATTGCCTACTACATCAGTTGGTAGTGTAGGAGGTGGAGTGTATCCATCCACAACTGACTGCCATATTGATGCAAGGGAATCCCATGAGGACCCAAAAATGGTTAAAATTTTGTATTAATTTAATATTATAGGTTTTCCTATGGTTATTATAATTCATAGGTAGTATTTTTGTAGAGTCGAGGGTAGTCATAAAGTGCATAGAATTTGGATTACTGATTTTCTTGCTAAAACCTTCTTTGAGCAAATTTGAATTTATAAGTTTTGTATAAGGACTAATTTATGAAATTGTGAAGATGGAAAGATGTAACAAGTAATTATAATTTTTTTTGGACATTTTATTAAGTACATAAATGTCTTAATCTAATTTCATAGTCTTGGAGGGGGTCATATTTTGAAAATCAAGACAATATATCATGTATCAAGTAACCTCTACATAGAAAGGTGGAAAGAAATAGTTATGCACCATATATAGGAGTCTTAGAGTCAGTTTATGGGGGGTTATTATTTATAATCCATTTGAATATTTGAATAGTGAATGTATGGAAAATCTTGGTAAGAATAATAAATTGATGTATTTTGAAACCCTGTTGTTGTTTTGGAAATGAAGAAATAGACCTCTATTTGAAGGTCCTTCTTGTTATTCCAAACTTACATTATATATGTTTGAATAGTATAATAAAGATAATGATATTTGTTTTAAATATTTAAATATGGTAATTTCATGCATGTTTTGAGTAAAATACTCAAATAAATAGAAGAAAAAAAGAAACCCTATTTGTAAAACTCTAATCCAAGCCCTTGTTAAACTGACAATGATTGTTATTTACAAACTATTCTTGTCTTATTGATTGAATTATTATGGTAATTATGCCATTAAAATGTTTTAAATTAATATTGGAACTTTAAAATTTGATTAATTTATTCAAGAATAAGTAAAAGGATAACCATGTTTAAAAGAAGGTAGTTATAGACCATGTTTCAAGATATATTTGCTTGTCCATAAACTGTGTGTTTCAAAGAATGCATGTGGAAGGTAGAGATAGATGTGTGTAAACATGGATGAGTTGTAAAAATTATATTTTTAAACTCAATATAATATGATGAAGTGTGAAAACTATATGATATTCAGATAGATGTATTGCTAACCCTATTTTCATGTAGTTGCATGTTATAATAGTAGACAGTGTGATGGATACTTGAAAGGTCAAGATAAATAATTGGTTTTAATATTATTAATATTATTTTAGTATTATTTGAGACCTTATTTAATAATATAATTATTATTTTTTTGATTAAAAATGTGATATAATCTTTCAAGATAGAACACATGCCTGTAGAGTATTGAATTTGGTGCACAATTAAACGTATTGAAGGAGGAAATGAATGTCAATGGGATGATAAATGAAATATAAGGGTTGGAAGAGTTTAATTAGGTATATAAAGAACTAATAATCCTATTTTTAGGCTTTGAAATGCTATCAAAATCCCATATTAAAATTTAGAGAGGTCTTGGGCTGAGACTAGCTTTATAAACCCTAAAACTAGGGTTTAGAGTATTTTGACAATTATAACCATCCAAAATTTGTAAAAATTTATAATATTACTAAAATTTCTCTACCCTAACTAATTTTAGTGGTTTTAGACTATGTAAAAATTGAAAATTATGTATTTTAAAAGGGGGGTGTGCTTTAGGCCTAAAAGAGACCTAAATGGTTAAACAGTAAGCTAAAATAAGTTAGTAAAGCGGTCTAAGATATGTGTTAAAGGTTAAAACTTGGTAAGGTAATATAAAATAGAAAAGGGTATCTACATAAAAACTTATTTTTCATATTTTTTACAAATACAACTATATACAAAGTAAAATAGTTCCTAAGCAGGGCTATTAGGACTGTGTAACAAGAGTCAAAATTATGTAAAAAAAGGAAGTGAGAGTTTGAAAGTGTGGATAGAGTTAATATAAGTAAAGAGAGGGTTAAGAAAACATTTTTAAAACAAGAACACAATCATTATATATCATGAGATAAAATTAGTGAATCTCTTGAAGAAGTGAACCATAGAATTGTTATTAAAGAAAGTTGATCAAGAAATAAGGACAAGTGTGTTGAATAAGGCATAAAGTGATAAACTTGGTATATTATCTACATCACATATGTCAAGGCCCATTTACATAAGATATTTCCTTACTATAATGCTCTAAAAATCCTAATTAGTCTCATTGACATAAGATATTTAGAGGGTTTAGAGTTTTTAGACAATTTTAACCATCTAAAATTTGCAAAAAATTGTAATCTTACTAAACTTGTTATTTCCTAACTAAATTTAGTAGTTTTAGAGTGTGTAAAGACTGAAAAGTATGGATTTTTAAAGGGTAGTGTGCACTAGGCCTAAAAGAGACCTAAATGGGTAAACAGTAAGCTAAAAGGAGTTAGTAAAGTGGTCTAATATATGAGTTGAAGGTTAAAACGTGGTAAGGAAATAGAACATAGAAAAGGGTATCTACATCAAGATTTATTTTTAATATTTATGCAAGTACAATTATATACAAATTAAAATAGTCCCTAAGTAGGGTTATTATGGCTATGTAGCAAGAGTCAGAATTGTGTAAAGAAAGGAAGTGAGAGTTTAAAAGTGTGGATAAAGTTAATAAAAGTGTAGAGAGGGTTAAACAAACCTTTATAAATCAAGACTAAAATAATTATAGATCATGAGATAAAATTAGTGAATCTCTTGAAGAAGTGAACCATAAAACTATTATCAAAGAAAGTGGATCAAGAAATAAGGAAAAGTGTGTTAAATAAGGCATAGAGTGATAAACTTGGTATATAATCTACATCAATTTTCATATCGAAGCTTGTAAAATATTCTTGTGGATTGTTGAAATTATTGATAATGTGTGTTTTAAATTGAAATGTAGGATAGGTGATCAAAGATAATATTTCATGGAAAGAGATAGCAAGTAAGAGAATGATTTGGTTAGGTCAATGACCCAGTTGATTGCTCCATTAGTTATGAGGATGCAGGCTATTAAAGATACTCTCAGAAGGAAAGAACAAATATAATAAAGAGAAGATAGGTAGCAAGGTGAGGTAGAAAATTTTTAAGCAAGGATGAATGAGAGAGAGATTATAGATGTGATAAAAAAAAATACCACAAGTTCATCTAGAAGGTCAAGAGGGCATAAGGAATAAGGAAAGAAACCCTATTTGCAAAACTTTAATCCAAGCCCTTGTTGGACTGATAGTGATTGTTGTTTGCAAACTATTATTATTTTAGTGATTTAATGATTATGGTAATTATTCCATTACATGTTTAAAATAATATTTTAAGTTTAAATTTTGAGTAATTTATCGAAGAAGAATTAAAAATATAACCCTTTTTAAATAAGGTAGTTACAGACCCTATTTCAAGATATATTTACTGGTTCACAATTGTGTGTTTCAAAGAATGTGTGTGGAAGGTAGAGATAGATGTGTTTAAATGTGGATGAATTTGTAAAAATTAGATTTTAAAACTTCATGAAATAATATGAAGTGTCAAAACCATATGATATTTAGATAGATGTATTGTTAACCCTATTTTCTTGTAGTTGCATGTTATAATAGTGGACAATGTCATGGATTCTTGAATGGTCAAGATAAAGAATTGGTTAGAAAATTATTAAGATAATTTTGGTATGTATGTGAGACCATATCAAATACTTTTATTACATTTTTTTATTAAAATTTTGGTATAAACTTCTAAGACAGAACACAGGTCTATAGAGTATTGAATTTGGTGCACAATCAAACATATTAAAGGAGTAAATGCATGTAAATGGGTTGATAATTGGAATATAAGGGTTGGAAGAGTTTAATTAGGTATATATACCTCATAAACCTATTTTTAGGCATTTAAATTATATAAAATTCCCATATTGGAATTTAGAGAGGTCTCAGACTGAGACTAGCTTTAGAAACCCTAAAACTAGGGTTTAGAGTTTTTAGACAATTCTAACCATCCAAAATTTGTAAAAATTTGTAATATTAATAAAATTTATCTACCCTAAATAATTTTATTGGTTTTATAGTGTGTAAATATTTATAGGTATGTATTTTGAAAGGGGGGTGTGCTTTAGGCCTAAAAGAGACCTAAATGGGTAAATAGTAAGCTAAAATGAGTTAGTATAGTGGTCTAAGCTATGTTTTGAAGGTTAAAACATAGTAAGGTAATAGAAAATATAAAATTATATCTAAATAAAAACTTATTTTTCATATTTTTTCAAGTACAATTCTATACAAAGTTAAATAATTCTTAATCAGGGCTATTAGGACTATGTAGCAAGAGTGTAAAGAAAGGAAGTGAGAGTTTGAAAGTGTGGATAGAGTTAATAAAAGTGAAGATAGGGTTAAAAAAATTATAAAAAAATAACAAAATAATTATATATCATGAGATAAAATTATTGAATCTATTGAAGAAGTGAACCATATAATTGTTATCAAAGAAAGTGGATCAAGAAACAAGGACAAGTGTGTTGAATAAGGCATAAAGTGATAAAATTGGTATATGATCTACATCAAATATGTCATGGAATATTGAAATAATATATTTAATTATTATAATTCTCTAAAATTCTTAATTAGTCTCATTGAAAAATGGATCCTTACTAGTAGAGAAACCACCTTAAGCTTGTTGACTAGCCATCCTCACTTCTAAGGTTTACTTTAGGCTATTATGCTTGATTAAAAGGATCTACTATGATACCAAATATTAAAATAAAATTATTTATATTGGGATGAGTTAGTATTCAAAAAAAATATTATCAATTTCACGTAATTAATAATAGACCATTCAAACAAGCATATAGATCTAGCATACATAAACACCTATCCATATAAGCATGAAACATAAGAACACATCACATATGTGGGAAATTCTCAAGGGAAATAAAACCCAAAAATATATTCAAATTTAATATATTCATATAAGGAAAACACCAAATTTAGTGAAGCACCAACTCCACATGGACTACCAACCCTAGCTAGCTAAACACCAACTTGAAAGGAGGCACCAACCCCCAAGATGACTTAATACCAAATCAGCCACCTAAAACCTTTTATCACCTTCATAATACCTTATTTGTCATACAAAATATGATTATCTCCTTATTTATCTCTTCACACACTTATATCCCTCTCAAACTACCTTCTAGGCTTCTTTTCTCAAACATCTTGAAATCTAATCATGACCCCTCATGAGGCCAGTCTCTCTCTATTTGCCCTCTAGACCTTGACCTAAAAATATCATTAATCTTGAAACTAACCTCCATTCCTCTATATATGTTCTTTCCACCTCACTCCAAAACTCAATAAATCTCTTTCATGTTCAAACATTATTTTACATGCTTTATAGGCCTTGATAATTGATCATGATGCCTCACTAGGCTAGGCAGGGTCTATAAATGGTCTAGGTATAGACTAGGTCTATAGGTTCTACCCCTATAGGATCACCCTAAGACTCACATGAGAAATCCAATTTCCTACATACATTTTCAAACATCCTCATAAAATTGCTCATGACTGTTTATACTTATCTCACTAAACCATCATACTCATACCTTCTCATAAGGACTCTTCATGATATGACTAGTGTTATGGCAAGGCTTCACAAGAACTTGAAACTTAACAACTAACATTGAAACACTTATAAAAGTATTTAAACTTCTCTTTCATGATCACAAAATTCCAAAAAACCTCTCACAAGCTGATTCTTACTTACTTCACCAAACTTCACTATGTTCACCTTCTCATAGGGTTTAGACTAGGTTTCTTAAGACACTTTGTACTCAAGAACAAGTACTAAAATAGGCTTTAATTATCACTTTACCTAAAAATTGACATCAATCAAAAAAATAATAATTAAGTTTCTTTCAAATTCTCTCTCAATAGAGAGACATTAGGTTTCCTTCAAATTTTCTCTTGTCGCGTGGCTTCCTCATCACATCAAGGCATACAAGCTCATATCTCATAAACCACTCACCATGCATATTTACTAGATGCACATTGACATCAATGACATCAACTGACATCAAACCTTAACATCAATGACAACACTTCTCAATAGTAGTCCTCTCAAATGATGACAACATATTTATTGGGACATTATGTCATATCATTCATTGAGTTTTGAGGGAAGCTACAAATGCTTAGAATCCTCCTCATATCAATATTATAGTTTTGTGAACCTTCTTCCTTTTAATTTTTGTATAACTTCATGACTTATTCTTCTAGTTTCTATTTTCTTCTACATATATAAATGAAAATATAAAAACATACTTGTATACATGATCATATCTATTTGCCTATAGGTCATCATACCAAAGCATAATATTTATTGACTATATATATATACATGTCTTTAATTTTGGGTGGATTTTAACCATCACATTTTTTACATAGACATATTATGAGATTATTTTAGCATGAATTTAACATAATCTACCCATGGGGGGCTCGGTAATCATAATTTCTTCATATACATGGTGTTGATTATACATGTATCACTTTAGCAAGTCATTATATTTGCATGCCTTTCTTTATTTCATTAGTTGGGGATTTCAAGTCTTTAGCACCATTTACATCTTGGATTTTCATTATTATCATATTAATTATTAACTTTACAATATATTACACTTAACTATAAATGAAACATATTTTACTATGGGGTCATTGTATTTATGAATATTTTGTTATATAATTAGCATGACATATTTTTAAGTTCAAACTCTAAAATTTATGCACTATATTAACATATGATATTTATCATTATTGTACCTATATTTATTTGAGTATTTTAATTATAAGAAAAATTTAAATCCCTGTATTACATCATTATAATTAACTTATAATTCAACTTATATTTGGTCTACCATGTACTTAGATATATCATGTGTTAGGTCATTTCTATTTTATCCCATAATTTGGGACCTATATTAAATATTTGTCTTGCACTATTACATGCATCTTGATACTAAATATGATATTATTTTACTTTATCATGTTATTATTATCATGTTTGATACCTATATAATGTATACACAAGCTAATATGACCTATAACTATCCTCTTTTTATCAATAGACTAGGACTCTAATAAGGTTAATCAATAGATCATGTGTATACTTAGATGAGAAGGTTAGGACCTAATATATCTCTATACCTAGTAGAGGGTAACCTACACTCAAATTTCAATAGTAAAGGGTTCCAAATCCTAATCTTATGACATAGGTTATATCTCTCACTAGGGCTTAAATGAAGATAATTTATTAGAAATATATAAATAGAATAAATAATTGTAAGAGTTACACTAAAAGTAAATGATGGGTAAGTGATATAAATAAGGTTAGGTGAAATGGTCAACCAAATGTTGGAATTTGAAACCTATGGTGATAAAATGAAATCCTAAGCAACCCTATATTTATACCAACTTATTCAACATAAGGAAGATCTTAATCAAGGATATACATATACATCTACAAAACAATAAACAATATATAATCTAGTAAGCAAATAAAAGAGTATAGAGATATAAATACTTACCTTTTAGTAGACCCATTGATGTTTAAATCTCACCTTTAAATCAAGTGGTATTTTTCAAGTGATGTTTTAGGTTGAATGCCTCAAATTTTAATCTGAATATGTACATATCCTTAGTGAGGAACTCCAAATACCTCTCCTATTGAGCTTTAATGACACCATAATACAAGACCTCTAAGATAACGTTATAAACCCTCTAACTCTCACAAATAATATCAAGGTTTAGAAATATAAGTGTAAGAAGAGTGTATGAATGTTATATATGGTTTAGGAATGAAAAATGACCCCTATATACAATTCTAATACCCAAAAATAACCTTGAAATCTACACTCACGGTATCAGACAAGATAATACAATTGGAATATGTTAGTTGGCACAATATGATATCAGCTAGGATAACATAATTCAAATGATATAACATAAAATTATAATTGTATTGGTTTGGATGCTATAATATAGGAAGATTTAACTATGAAATATATTGTATAGGCTAGGCTAATATGATAGGATTTATGGATGCTAATAAATATGGATGGAGAGTAGATGGAGAGGCAAGACAGAAAGAGAATTAGAGGGTTTAAATTTTATAGTAGTAAATGTGTGACAAAATAGTATGGAAAAATCTCTCAAAAATTACCAAAAGTCAATCCCACCCCCCGATTTTTAGTGTACCCTTTAAGGAATACACTTAGGGAAATTGATGTGCTAACAAGCCCTTACAAGATAAAATGTTAATAAAGTGATGAAAGTGAACATATAAGGTGTATTACATATGTCCCCACCCAAAGCTCATCATGTATCACAATAATGTAATTTGGGATGGTGATTTGGAATAGATACATAGAAAGACATAAGAGCATAACTAAAAAAAATACTAAAATAATTATTGATAAATGAATAATTAAAATTAACATATACATATCTTGATTTAACTTTCCACTAAATGAATACATGAAAATATTGAATCCTTGATCATGGAGGGTTTTAGTAATTTCATGTAAGAAACCCTAATGATACAAGTCTTAAAAAAATACATGTAATATGGCGTGTACGCATGATGGTCCACCAAATGGATTTAAAAGAAAAACTCTCATAAATGAATGAAAAAATTAGAATATTGGGAACTAAGATCAATAGGTCTATTTTAAAACTAAAAGACCCCCAATAAAATGGTTAAAAATAAATTAAAATAAGAAATCCAAAATGTCAAGGATACCTAGGACTAAAAAATCCAAAAATGCATCTGAAGTAAGATAAGTAACAATCCAGATAAAATAAAAGACACAAAGAATTGTTTTATGATAAAAATATAAATGTAAGAGTGTTAAGAATGAAATATATTGAGAGGGGGGTGAATCATTATATTTATTATACACACACACACACACACACACACACACACACACACACACACACACACACACACATATATATATATATATATATATTACTTAGTCAAATTCCTTTTATTTAACCACTTAACTACAAATTCAAGATATGTAATAAAACTAAAAAAATAATATACACCACATGAGAGAGAGAGAGAGAGAGAGAGAGAGAGGAGATGAGAGAGAGAGAGAGAGAGAGAGAGAGAGAGAGAGAGAGAGAGAGAGAGAGAGAGAGAGACCAGATTTTTATGTGGAAAACCCAAAGTGAAAAAAACCATAGAGAAAAATATCAAGTATATGAAAGAGCACCAACTCAAATTACAAAGTTTTCAAGCACCAACTTGTAGGAGCACCAACCCATTTTCCATGCACCAACATAGTAACTATTTGTGAGCACCAACTCACAGGATCACCAACCCCTACAAAGAACTTAACTACACATTCAAGATATGTAATAAAACTAAAAAAAATAAATACACCACATGAGAGAGAGAGAGAGAGAGAGAGAGAGAGAGAGAGAGAGAGAGAGAGAGAGAGAGAGAGGAGAGAGAGAGAGAGAGAGAGAGGAGAGAGAGAGAGAGAGAGAGAGAGAGAGAGAGAGAGAGAGAGAGAGAGAGAGAGAGAGAGGAGAGACCATATTTTTATGTGGAAACCCAAAGTAAAAAAACCATAGAGAAAAATATCAAGTATATTAAAGAGCACTAATTCAAATTACAAAGTTTACAAGCACCAACTTATAGGAGCACCAACCCATTTTCCATGCACCAACATAGTAACTATTTGTGAGCACCGACTCACAGGATCACCAACCCCTACAATGATTTTTGAGCACCAACCCACAAGAGCACCAACCACTCTTATGTATAAAAACAACTATCTATCAATGTTTCTTAATCAACAAATGATATAACTCTACAATATCTTCTACTTTTCTGTCCTCAAAAACAAATACAAACCATGCACTCTCTTGCATATTATGAATGGATTTTCGAGCCTTTATTTATAGCTTTCCAAATGACCTTTGGCATTCACCCTTTGTAAACCCTTCAATCCTCATGGAAAATGGTGCCAAACATGTATGACCCTTCATATCCTTGCATTTGAAATTTCATATGGTGACCCTTCATAAGTAAATGCATCATTTCCTCTTTTATCTTTATCTTGGTGACTTTTCATATTCATCAAAGTGTCCCTTCATGGAAAAATGCATTATACCCTCTTTTGTATTCACACAATGACTCTTATAATTCCTCAAGATGACTCTTCATGATAAAATGCATCCCATTCCTCTTTTGTCTTTACCCCATGACTCTTTGACTTCTCCATGGGCCCTCTTTTGACTTATATGTGACTAAAAATATATTCATTAATATTAAATAAATATTAACACACATTAGCGAAGATATGAATATTAAAAACATCATTAAATGAATGGGGCCTTTATCACCAATGTTAGACCTTTAACATCAATGACAATATTTCCAACAATCTCCCCCTTTTTCATTGATGGCAACCTTAAACTGAATCTACCACATCTTAAAACCTACACATACTACTATCTAAAAAATATATAGTAACTCCCCCTTATTGTGGCAACCTATACCTATTCCCTATATCTATTCTACACCTATTCATGTACCTGTACCTATACCTATTATATTCTTCTCCCCATTTGACATCAATGGAAAAGGGCCTAACTTGGAGCTAACACTTAGCTCCACCTCAACTGATGTTGATCCTCAATGGCAGAAAGTAAAATAAATTACTCCCAACTTCTCCTGTAGATACTCAAATGTGTCTTTTGGTAGTGCCTTTGTGAAAATATCTATAATCTACTCTATATTATAGATATATTCCATCTTAACCCATTGATCTGCAACTTGCTCTCTCAAGAAGTGATATCTGATGGGAATATGTTTTGTTCTTAAATGCATCACTGGAATCTTCCAAATATTAATAGCACTTGTATTGTCACAAACAATAGAAATAGGTTCATCATATTTTACCTTGATATATTCCAAAGTTTTCTTAATCCAAAGCACTTGAGTACAACACAATACTGCTGCAATATATTCTACTTCAACTGTAAAAAGTGATACTGAATTCTAGTTTTTGCTTAGCCATGATACTAAGCTATCACCAAGGAAGAAATTTCCTCCACTTTTACTCTTTCTATCATCCAAGAAACCTACCTATTCTAAATCTGTATAAGTAACCAAAGTGAAATCTCTACCTATGGGATACCATAATCCATAATCTAATGTCCCCTTGATATATCTAAATATTCTCGTTACCAACTAAACATGACTATATTTTAGATTTTACTAATATCTTAAAACCATACCTACTACATGCATGATGTTTGGCCTTGATGTTATCAAATATAAAAGACTATAAATCATAGATCTATACAAAGATTGATATGTAATAGGTGAATCTTCACACTTGCTTACCTTATTTCCTATACTCATTGGTGTGCCAATTGGTGCACAATACTCAAAACCAAATTTCTTCATGATTCCCTTGGCATATTTACTTTGAGATATGAAAATACCTTTATCTAACTAAAATATTTGAAACCCTATGAAAAATGACAATTATCTAAGCATAGACATCTCAAATTCTTTTGTCATTTTTTCAATGTTTCCTCCAAAGATGATGTCATGAACATATACCACAACAATTAATTGATGCTAACCTTCTATTTTGATGTAGAGATTATTGTCAACAAATCATCTCTTGAAACCTTTATCCTATAGGTACTTATCAAGTCTTTCATACCAAACTCTAAGAGCTTGTTTCAATCCATATAGTGATTTCTTTAATCTACATACATGGCTACTAATACTTAAGAGAATAAATCTCTCAAGCTACTTAATGTAGACCTCTTCTTCTAGATTTCCATTTAGAAAGGTAGATTTGACATCCATTTGAAACACTTTGAAATTTTTAAACACTACATATGCAAGAAACATTCTAATAGCCTCTATCCTTTATACTAGGGAAAAAGTTTCTTCAAAATCTATTCCTTCAATATGAGCATATCTTTTACATACTAATCTTTCTTTATTCTTGGTCACTTCTCCATTTTCATTCAACTTATTTTTATAAACCCATTTTGTTCCTATCACATTATGATCTTTTGTTCTAGGCACTAATTCCCAAGTATCATTCTTTTCTATTTGATTTAATTCTTCATCCATTGCCTTAACCAAATGCTTATCATGTCTAGCTTCTGAAAAAGTTTTAGGCTGAATTTTGGATAACAAAGAAAAATTAACTTGCTCAGATTCTCTTACCATCATTTTTCTAGCATGAATTCCTTCATTTATGTCCCTGATGATGTCACTTTCATTATGATTTCTCTGAACATATTTGGATTGGGTTTTGGTGTCCTTTTTATCCTTCTTCTCATCTTCATCTAATTCTTCAAAATCTTCCTCTTCAATGATTAAGAATGTCTAATAGATCACTGATTCTTTGTGTTCCATCTTCTTCTATCCTAACACTTTCAATTTCAATAATTTTCTTGATTTTTTTTAATAAAATTTATAAGATTTAATTTTTTAATAATAACCAAGAAATAAACCTTCATCTACTCTAGATTCAAACTTACCATGTTTTTTATTAGTTCTCTTTATGAAGCATTTGCTGCCAAAAACTCTGAAATAATCAACTGTTGATATTTTGTCTTTCCATAGCTCAGAAGGAGTCTTGTCACTATTGATGATCAATAATGCTCTATTTTAAATATGCACTACTATAGCAACTAACTCTCTCCAATATTTATCTGGTATATTGGATTCATTTAGCATTTTCCTCACCATCTCTTGAACTATTCTATTTCTCCATCCAACTACTCCATTTTACGGTGGAGTTTTGGTTACTAAATAATGTATCTTTATTCCATGGTCTTCAAAAACTCAATAAACTAATTTGACATGAATTATCCTTATTGATCTGATCTTAGACACTTAATCTTCAAATTATTTTCATTCTCAACTAATGCTTTGAATGCTTTGAAATGTATAAAAGCTTCTATTTTTATTTTTAAAACATTACCCAAGTCATACATGAAAAATCATCAATAAGCAACATGAAATATTTCTCACCTTGAATAATTTGAGTTCTCATAGGTCCACATAGATTATTGTGAATAAGCTCTAACATCGAAGTGGACGAGTACTCTTTTGTTTTGAATCACCTTCAGGCCTACTTTCCATGTTGACAAGGTTCACAAAGCATTTCAGATGGCTTTGTAATTTTTGTAAGATTTTTGATTGCTTGCTTCTTGTTGATGTTGATAATATTTTCAAAATTTATGTGTCCCATTATCCTATTCCATATCCAAATTTATTCAATCTAACTCAAACAACATCTTTGAACTTTGATTTTTTGATAACATATACAAATTATTCCCTGTTCTCTGAGCATCTACAACCAACACATCTGAATCTTTTCTCCTAATTTTATAGCCTTTTACATAAAAATTTAGTGTGTACCCTTGATCACACATTTGAATTAAACTCAAAATATTATTATTAAGACCTTATATGTACAAAACAATTTTTAGTTTTAGTTCTACCACTATCCAAACTTAGTGTACCTTTTTTGGTAATTCTCGCAGTAGTATTATCTCCAAATTTCATTATGCCACCTTTGATCTTCTTCAAGTTTATGAACTTGATTTTGTCTCATATCATATGCCTTGAATATCCACTATTAATTAACCATGGCTTTTCTTCATTTATTTCATGCAAAGCTATATGTACCAACATAAATTTTTCATGTTGTTTCTTCTGCCATGAACTTGTCTAAACTTTCTTCTTGATGAATGGAGCCTTGAAACTCTAGTCCTTCTTGACTAAATCAAACATGATTCCATAGTACCAAGCTATGCATCCAATTTTTTTCAACTTGTTACATATTATGGCCTCTTCATTAAAGCCTAATAGAGAAGCAAAAGAGTTGTGGCTTGTGCTTGACTCTGTGTGACTTTCCTTCTCCTTATTTCTATAATTGTTAGCCCTTTTATGACATTCTATTTTCTTATGACCATATCCATTACAATAAAAATAGTAACCATAAAAATAGGACCTATGTATATATCTCTATTCTGATTGCATTTTGTAGCTCTATTCCTTTTAGTCTTCTTGTTTGAGATGTCTTCTATATTCTTAAATTCTTCCCTTTTTATTTCATCTTTTGTAAGAGCTTCAGCATAACTCTTTCCTTTTTCCTTATTAATGAAAGTAGTTGCCTCCCATTTCTATTTTTCAAATCCAATACATATCTTATCTGACATTGATCTTTGACTTTATAATATCTTATTCAACATATTAGTGATATTCTCAAATTTTGAATCATTGATTTCTCTATCATTAATTGCTTTATTTGTTTTCTCTAGATCTAATTTTAAAGAAGCAATTTCAATAACATACCTTTCACATTCTTTACTTACTTTTTATAGCTATGCTATTAGATATTATTCATTATTCTTGGCTTCTTCAAAGTGTGTTTGTAGATTTTTAATTTTTTCTTTTGACTCCTTTTCTTTTTTCTCGATCTAGAGCTTTAATATTTGATTCTTCTTCTCAAGAGATTTTAACTCTTATAAGGCACAAAAAAGTGCTCCTTCCAGATTCACTTTGGCTTCATGTTATTCTTATTCTTGATCATCTGTACTTTTTCTTACTAAGGCATCTTTATATATGGCTATGAATAAAATCTCTTCATCTTCTAAATCATTGACTCTACTATCTTCAGCTAAGCTAGGATCTTTACAATAAAAACTCTTCTTCTCGAATCCCTTCTTGAATTTTCCTTTGAAATTATTATTTTATGTAGACTTTCCTTCTTCATTATCACCATTACCCTTATCTAATAACTTAGCTACAAATTTTCCAATCTTTCTACAATTGAAACATTTAAAATGTAATTTTACTTGATATTTACCTATGCCTTTTTTCAGCTTGCAAACGAATACAACTCTATTTTCATCTTCATCATCACTAGAACTATCATTTGATTCTTGAATCTTATCCTTCTTTTTCTTTGATGTCTTGAAATTATCTTCTCTCTTTGAGACTTTCTCTTGTTTGTTCTGCATCTCATATATTGTAAGAATACCATGTAGCTTATCCATCTTTAGCTTGGCTAAATTATTCATCTCTTCAATTGTTGAGACTTTTTCATCATATCTCAATGGTAGAGATTATTAAAAAAATTTGAACCACAATTGATTATTCTAACTTTTCTCCAAGACCTTGAATCTAATTAACTATTTGATCAACCCACAAAAGATAACTTTTTATATTTTCTTCCTCTTCCGTCTTCAAACTCTCAAACTATCTTCTAAAATTATAAAGCGTAGCTTGTAAACCTTTCCATCACCTTTGTAAATATTCTCAAGTTTTACCCAAGTTTCATGAGTAGATTTACATTAAATTACTTTAATAAATTTTGATTCACATAAACCACATAAAATAGCATTTAAAGCTTTAGAATTTTTTTCACTTGCCTTCTTTTTTACCAGAGTAGTTACAAGTGTCTATGGCTCTTCATATTCCTTCACCACTACCTGCTAAATGTCAAATCCAAGAGCCATCAAATAAGTCTTCATCCTTGTGATCCAAAAAGTATAATTTGTCCCATCAAACAAAGGTGTCTTATTTAAACAAAAACCTTCTTGTGATCCATCCATCATGCTTTCCTGATCTACCTTTAAGATGTAAAACTTTTTCCAAAGGAACTTGCTCTGATACCAATTGTTAAGCATAAAAAATACTAAGATGAGGGGGGTGAATTAGTATATATATATATATATATATATATATATATATATATATAACTTAATCAAATACCTTTTATATAACCACATAACTACACATTAAAGATATGTAATAAAACTGAAACAATAATATACACCACACAAGGGAGAGAGAGAGAGAGAGAGAGAGAGAGAGAGAGAGAGAGAGAGAGAGAGAGAGAGAGAGAGAGAGAGAGAGAGAGAGAGAGAGAGAGAGAGAGAGAGAGAGAGAGAGAGAGAGCATATTTATATGTGGAAACCCAAAGTAGGAAAAAACATAAAGAACAATCTCAAGTATATGAATAAGCACCAACTCAAATTAAAACATTTTCTAACACCAACTTACAGGAGCACCAAACCCTTTTCCATGCACCAACACAACAACTATTTGTGAGCACCAACTCACAGAATCACCAACCACTACAAATATTTGTGATTACCAACCTACAGGAGCACCAACCCCTCTTGTGTATAAAATACAATCATCTCTCAATGTTGCTTACTCATAAAATGATAGAACTCTATAATATTTCCTACTTTTCTCTCTTCAAAAACAAATAAAAACCATGCACTCTCTTGCATATTACAAATGAATTCTCAAGCCTTTATTTATAGCTTTCCAAATGACCTTTGGAATTCACCCTTTGTGACCCTTCAATCCTCATATAAAATGGTGCCAAACTTTCATGACCCTTCATATCCTTGCATTTGAAAATTCATATGGTGACCCTTCATAATAAAATTCATCATTTCCTCTTTTGTCTTTATCTTATTGACTTTTCATATTACTCAAAGTGTCTCTTCATAGAAAAATGTGCCATACACTCTTTTATCTTCACATGGTGACTCTTGGAATTCCTCAAGATGACTCTTCATGAGAAAATGCATCCCATTCCTCTTTTTTCTTTACCTCATGACTCTTTGTCTTCTCCATGGGCTCTCTTTTGACTTATATGTAGCAAAAAATATATTTTTTAATATTAAATAAATATTAACACACATTAGCCAATATATTAATATTAAAAACATCATTAGAGTAATGGGGCCTTTGTCACCAATGCTATAACTTTGACATCAATGACAATATCTACAACAAAGAGAATTATCGAACTAATCTCAAATAAAGATGTGAAAAAGGTAAGAATGAACCAAATGGGGTGTAAAAAGGTGAAACATGAAATTTTGAAATGGAAAAATGGGATAGGATGGACCACAAAAATCAAATAAATATCAATGTCCCAAACACAAATAAGAAAAATCCTAGAAAGATAAGGCAAAGATGAATAAAACATTTCATAATAATTTAGTGATGTAGCTTCTATTCTAAAGATGAAAAAGCTAGAACTACCATAATACTACCATGTCTTAAAAAAATGATAATAAGAGATAAAAATATTAGGGGGATTTAGAAACAAACTTGCCTATTAAGGGTAAAAAATGGAGGGAAGTAATGGAGGGCATCGCCAAGGTGAAAACATGGTATCACTCAAATCAGGTTGTCAAGGAGATGAGTTTTCAACATCAATGGATCTAAATAACTATACATAAAAATCATAAGATTATGATAACTAGTGAAATATAAATATCATGAAGGCTAACATGCATGAAAATTTAAAAAATATTACTTTCCCATAATGTGTTCTGTACTCCTTATGACTCCTTATAGATCCCCTGGTATAGTGTGATAATCTCATACTTACATGATAAATTAGGTTTCACTTGAATCTAAAAAGATATATTGATTTAATGATACCTCATACCTAAGTCTATGATATGGCCACACATAATGTACCTCAAATCTTTCACGAGGTCAACTCTAGATTTTGATATTCAACTAGAATATGAGATGTGCCAAAAATATCATGCCTTTTGGTGTGATTTTACTTTTAAGGTATTATTTTCCTTTTAACATTTCATTTTTATCTTGATTTTTATTTTAACTCTTTTGGACTTTTATATTTTCCTCCTACATATAGATGCATAAAAATAAAACATGGGTTCTAAATATGACTAGCTCTAGAGATCTTACACCTAATATCTAGAGAGGAGAAACAAAATACCAATATTCCTAAATAATTATATAATTTCACCATAGTAAATATTTTAATGTAAAACTAACCCACATGTGCCTAAAGTGAAGTGATAGGGAAATATGGGGATTGTGGATGATCCATCCATGTGATAATGGGATACAATAGAGATAAATAGGATGGGCATTTGTGAGGAAGGCATAGTTTTATTCTACAAGGTGTTATAAGGGACACTCACAAACTAAAAAAAATAAGATGTTTAAAAATGACAAAATACCTAAGGACCAAGTATGTATATTAAGGCTAATGTGAAACAAACCTAAAGGCATGTAGATAGAGAAAGGTTAAGTTGTAATATAAGAGATTTAAATTAAAACCTAAAAGATATGTTATCTCAACATAATATATAAACTAATTATAATCATGCAAGTAATATGTACAAGAAATAAATAACATAGATAAAAGGAAAATAAGAATATAGGCAAAGACAAATAATTATTCAAGAACTTAGCAATGATCAGTTCCTTGATGATATATCTTTCATTTATCTAAAATTGATAATTGATAGGTATGATGATTTCCTTGAATAGATAATATCCCCAACACTTTTGGGTGTAATTTCCCTCTTTTTCATTGTTTTAATCTAGTTGTAAAACTAGGCCTTTGATATTAGAAGTAAGAACTTTAAATTTCTTATTATGTTATTTAGCAATGAGAATTGTATTTAAGGTTATGTTGTAGATCATTCTTGTATTGCTAATAAAGTATAATAAATCATTAAGGTGGGATTAATGAAGCTCTTAATTAGGAATTATGTCATGAATATAGATGCACAAATAAGGTAACTCTAATTATAGTGGTAAGACAACTACTAAGCCATAAACTACAGAGAATGGAGTTATCTCGATGAGTACAAATACTAGTATGGCAAGACCAAAGTGTAGGGTAAAGCTTAAGATTATAGTCTAAATTAGAATCCCTAATAATTTTTTCAAGGCATTTTTAAATATTTTATTAGTGACTTCCACTTGGCCATTGCACAGAAGGTGATAATGTGTGTAAAATTTTTGCATAATTTTGAATTTCTCACAAAGATGCTTCATGTATTTATTTTTAAAATTCCCACCATTGTCAGATATGATCGTGTGAGGAATTATAAAATGAAATATGATATTCTTAAGTATTAATCTAGATATAGTGACATAAATAATTTTATCAAGGGGAATAACATGCACCCGCTTGGAAAATTACTTGGTGGTAGTGATAATGAAGATATAGACATATTTACAATGAGATCTAATCCCTACATAAAGAATGAATAGGGATATTAGAGGATTTTAATCTTGGTTAAAAAATAATGAATAAGATCATTTTAAATTTATTGAGGATTACACTTATTTGTGAACGTGATGGCAAATTTTTCAAGAGTAGGACAATAGTATCCCATTCTATGGCATTTGAAAGCTATAACATGTCTACTACAATGGCAATTATAAATGATTCCATAGAATTTTTCAATAAGATAATTCCATTATTCTTGAGTAACACAATAGAGCAAGGTGACTTTGGTATTATGATAGTAAAGGGTATTATGTCTAATAAGTATTTTTCATACTAGATTTTGGTGTCTAATATTTTCATTAGAATTAACCTCAAGAGGATAAGTATGATGTTTTACAAATTTGATGATTTGTTTGTACCATGAGATTTATATATTAGTGACAAATTTTATGTGAAAAACAATATAATAATCCTTAGGCACCAAGTTAGATGGATATTTCCTCATGTGGATGAGGAAATATGATTCATGTACTCCTTGATGAGGGTGAAAGAGAGAAGTTGAAGAGGCAAATGAGTTAGATATAAAAAATTTCTCATGTAATTTTCTTAATGGTTAAAGACACCAACTCTCTAGTAAGTACAAGTGAGTTGATGATATATAAAAAGGTTTTCCATTTATCATTGATAAGCACCGCTAATTTGGTGACACATAAGTTATTAATAACCTAAAGAATCTAAGTGTGAAATATCTAAATTAATGGTTGTTTGATCCCAAGGATGAGAGATTCATATCCAACCATGTTGTTCGTGACATCAAAATTTAATAAAAAATCTATAGGAATGACTTTTCCATAAGGATACCAAGACTTCATGAAGACACTTGGCTCTATCAAAGTGGAGTGTCTAAATATCCTTAGGAAAATTGATGGTAACTTTGGGTAGTTATTCTAAGGTATATTTCATATATGGTTTATATGACTATGATTTAAAGTTCTTGGAGGGCATGAGCCTTGAGATCAGCCATGAATTTGTGAAAGTAATATTTAAGGTAAATAACTTGATCAATTTATTTGATCAAGAGGACACTTTCATCTAGAAGAGTATTCTAAAGGTATTTCTAAGTTAGAATATGTACATAAATAATTTTATTGATAATCACTTGGAATTTTAATAAATTTCAAGTGATAATTATAAGGTCAAATTCCATCAAGAGTACCATCCATTTTCTATTTTGATATTTGATCAAGAAGGCATTCAAGAAAAAATGCAAAGGGAATCAGAATATACTATGAAATAGGTAGTTTGATAAAACATATAATGCAAAATATTTTTAGTATAAAATTATATTTTGAGGTAGTCACTCTACACTTTCATGTTGTGGGTTTTAAAATATACCAAAATATGACTAATGTAGTAGATAACATAATCTTTGCTTGACTCATCTTGTTGTACGAGCATTTCCCCTATTCATATGGGTGTAAATGATGTGTACAAGATGAAAAGGTGATAATTTGAATGTGGTAATAAATTAATACGATGAATTAAATATTTATTTATGTTATCAAAGCCTTGTTGACAAACATCAGTCCATTTAAGTGAAGTACATTTACTTAGAAGGGAGTTCATCGAATATGTGCAGTAACCTAACTCATAAATAAATATTTAAATTTCCCCAAGTTTCCAAAGATAAGTTTAGGTGTTATGAATATATTGAGGTATATGAATGTTAATAATAACATTGATTTCAAAAAACCCATGTTAATTCCTCATAATGAGACAAAAAATCATAATTTTTTTCTAAAGGTAACATCAAAAACACATTTATGAGGATTAAGCTTTACTTTATATTTTAAAAGGAAATCAAAGATGATATCAAGGTTGTGAAGATGATTTTAATGATGCTCAGATTTGGATATAAGGTAATCCACATAGGTTTTGACTATTTTATCATTGAGATCATGAAAATATATGGGTCATATCACGTTGGTAAGTTTCACTAGAGTTTTTAATGCATAAAGACATCTTAACATAGTAGTATATGCTCCACTCACTATAAAAATTAGTTTTATGTTTATCCTAGAGGAAATATGAATATTATTATACCCCAAAAAACCATCCATGATGGAAAGGATCCCACATTTGGTTGTGGAATATATTATAACATTGACTAAAGGTAAGGAAAGTTATCCTTAGGGAATTCAAATTTGAAATGATGAAATTTAATATAAATGAGAATGACCATAGTTAATTTCATAAAAATGGGTAATACATTAGAGACCCATTAAAATTAATCTATGGTTAAGATAAAATTAGAATTTAGGATCTTGATGATTTATTTCTAACATAAAGTATAAACCTTATGATGGAATTTTTGTTGCTTTTGGTGCACAAGTTCAGCATCTGGATAGGTCACTATGTTAGGGAAAACAATGATAACTTATATACAATGCATATCCTCATATGACCAAATAAATACTTTGTGATATTTATTTATAAATAGTTTATAATTATCCTTCTCTTCAAGTAGAAGCTCCTTAGAGATAAGGATGGACTTGGGATTTTTAACTATACAAAATTTTAATGCTTGAGTTTTTTATAATAATTGTATTTCTATCTTGAAAGTGGTATCGACTAGAAGGAAGCTTAGAAAAAGGGTTGGTATTAAAATCAACACTAGTGATGAAATTACTAAAGTGAGGAGAATTTTTCTAAAAGTGACCAAATTTGTGATGTTGGAATATATGTTGAGGGTCATTTGCATTAAGTAATTCTAAGATGGATTCATCACTAATAACCATAGGTAATTGTCCATAATAATTAACATCTACCTAAATATCAGTAATACTATTGCATTTACTATCAAATTTTGAGAGGATTTGTCTTATATAATTGGATTTATCATTTAACATGACTTAAGGATCCAAAGGAGAAGTGGCTGAATTTTTCTATATGGTATTATCTTATCTGATATAGTCTAGTATAATAAAATAAGGATCAATTATATCAACATGGTCATTAGATTTAACTAAGGTAGTAGTGGTATTGATTGTATTAGGTTGGATGATATAATTAGAATAATATAATAATTCTAATGGAATGTATTGACACACTATAATGATTGGCCAATGTATTTATTAACTAAATATTTAATTGTATTGAGTTGGATGATACATTTATCAATGTTAAAAAAATTATGAATTGTATTGGACTAGTTGATGCAATCAGGATTGATGGGAAAGTGAAAAATGGTGGGTTTATGGGAGGAACATATCCTTTAGGTTTTAATTCATTCTCATCATCATTAGAGTCTAATGAAATATGAACCAAATTAATATATCAATTAAAGACATGAATTTCTATAAGTGTTTTATGATAATGAATTTCATCCAATTTTTTAATTAGGATTTAATTATTATGTAATCATCAGCATATGATGGAGAGATGTTACAGACATGTTTGATTTTTATATAATTATCATTATAATTATATTTCATAGATACACCAATTTTACTAAATATTTATGGGGATAATGATAAAGGGTTCTAGAATAATTTTACCACCCTAAGATCAATGCATATGAAATCATATTTTGTATTATAAGCTTCATGGGTATTGCAACGAGATGGGATTTAAAAATCATCATATATCAAGGTAAGTTTCTTATCTCATGGTAAGAGAGATGGAGGAAGTCATTCTACTATGTAAGGAGGTGATCTAGTGGTATTGAAAATAATGTTCAGCTCATTGGGTTTGTTATCATCAGAATCGATAAGGGTGACTTATAATTTATGATGTATGTTGACAAACTTAAGAAGAAGAGTAATATTGATATTAGGAATGGTTGGGATGAAACACTATGTTTTATGATTAGGTAATTTGAGAACCCATGGTTTGGATTGACTTCATATTTGTAACATTTTCCATTGTGATTAAAATTAATGCATTAGCTAATAAAAAAGGTGATAACTCTCATGTGTCAAGTCCAAAGATGACCTAAAAGAAGATTATATGATAGTGAAAGATATAAAACCATTAGCTTGGTGTTTTATTTTTAGACCAATAATGAGGGAAATCCAAATGTGACTAAGAGGATTTTGGTTGGTTTTTTTTTCAAATCCATGACATGTGAGTCTAGTTTGTTTTAGGCCATATTTGAAATATCCAAGTTATTGGATTATAAAAAGGTAAGTATCATTAATTATTGAACCATTTTCCACAAAAAAATTACTTATTAGATTATTATTGATCATTATCTTAATAAAGAGAGGTTGTTCATCATCTTATAAAAGGATTTCATCCTTAATAATATCTTATTTGGGAAACTCTATGGAAAGTTTATTAGAGGAATAAGATTGAGAAATGGTTTCAATAGTGTAGACTTTTGTAGGTGTGGTACCTTTAAAAGGTTGGGGAGATGCTTTAATTTTACTAAATTAAAATTATTCTATGCCTTAAAATTATTTCATGAGAAATTTATGATGATATGGTCATGTTCTTATGAGGTCCATTAAAGGAATATTGTAAAGCATATAATAATCTCATCTAGGAAGTTACATTGTGATTTGGGATTATAAAAAAATAATGATATTTATCTTGAGTAGTAAGAATGACCTTAGGAGGAAATGTATTAAAAATATTTGATATGATATTTTGAGTCTTCAATGGTAGATCAAGATAATCACTAAGTGGCAAATTAGAAGATGTAGTCACAATAGAAGTATCTTTAAATTATTATTCTTTAGGAGAAGTCTTCTTTGGATTAGTGATTGGATATTTGTGAGTAGGTTTAAGGTGTTAATTGACCTTTTCACATTCAAAAAATGGGATTTATTTTAATAATGATCATAGTCATAATCAATAGCATAAGAAAACTAGTTGGAATTTGTTTTAGTGGGATTATATGATTGAGATGATTTTGGATACCTTTCATTTGTAGATTTAAGATGATAAAATTAGTTTTGGGATGATTTTAGGTATTCTTTATTATTTTATTTAGTGATGAGGTTATGATTAAATTTTTCCCCAAGGATGGTATTTATATTAATTTTATGGAGTACACAACATGTCTCATAAGAGGGAATAATATAAACATAGAACCAATAGAACTTGTTAGGAGCATACCATGGTGTTGGAGGAGAGAGTAAATATAAGGTTTAGATGGAGATAATAAAATTTTAATTTCATACATACTAAAGGGAGGGCATGAGTGAAGTTGATTGTTTGAATAGAATGATCTTACTTTAGATTAGGGAGGCTTATTTTGGAAAAAAATAGTATTGATTGCATTGGTTAAGGTTTAATTTTTTTTTTTTGTGTTTTGAGATGGTTTAAATTGATTCATAAGGAAATTTTGTCTCTTTTCTTGGTCAAAGATATATTATAAAGTTTGAAGAGATAAGATCCTAAAATTATATTGAAGTGGGGATTTAAGAATAGTAAAAAATATTTTGTTGACACTATCATCAATGATATTATGGTCGATTTTATGCACTAATGATTTCCATCACTTCATGAAGTCATGAGTAGATACATTAGGAAGTTTATTAGGATTATTGAAGTTATTAAGGATATTTTTAGTAATTTCATTATGTTAGAATTCATTGAATAAAACATTAACTAAGTCTTAAAGTTATGTAATGAAATGTCTGGGAAGATAATTGTACCATTCTAGCACATCTCCAAAAAAAAATTAGCTAGAAGCTTGGTAGAAACATAAGTGTTAGTTTTAACCTATTCCTTATAGAAGTTTACAAAATATTTAAAATGTAATCTAAGATCAATAGTTTTTTCATATGTGATAGTTGTATAAATGCTTCCAATATCCATAGACACATTGAAAGGAGCTAAAGGTTCATTTTAAATATTTTGAAACATCTTATTTTGAATTAGTAGTTGAATAATAAAGTTTTCATTCACATCTCTAAGATCAAGAGGGATGAAATTATAATTAGGTTGATTCATGATGATTTAGGTAGATTTATTAATTTAGTCATATAAAATGTGAGAATTGGTAACTTGAGTGTGGTTAATGACATCCAACCTATAGGTCCCTCTTGTTTGCTCTCATGACCCCCTAGCCATATTTAATTGATTTCCAATCATTTGTATCCTTTCAAGACCTCATTTTAGATGACCAAAACTACTCTTTCTATGACAAATCAATCCCCTTAGACCCCATCAACTAAGGACAATATTTCCCAGCTTGGACTATAACACTGGTGCCACTATTATCCACTTTCAGTGCTCCTATCCAAGTAAATTGTTACCCCAAATGGTTAGTTCCTTCTAATTCCTCATCCTTATCCTTATTGGCCTAATGTGAGAACATTAAATCCATAACCAATAGATCCCTATAAAATCCCATTCAAAGATCATTTGGAAAAGGTTGGAAAATATCACAAAGCAAGCAACAATAAAATTAATACTACTAAGGAAATCTTCCCTATCCTCTTCATATAGCCATCCAATATTGTTATAAGCTTATTCAAACCCTTATACCAATCCCTAGACACCTCAAGCACACCCAATTTTAGAATTTGCTTCTTCATACACATAATTGCATAAATCACATCAAGTGGGAGAACTACATATGGCTTGATCCCTCTTTAGATTATTGGTATGTAAGTAGCATGCCCACACAAGGGGTGTAGATACACATTCAGTGCATCTTACACACACTAACCCCCCCGTCTTTCTCAAATTTGGTCAAAGTAAAAAGGAGTCTAGGGTTTGAAGATAAAATCTTATCTATAGGGAATTCCACAGACATCTAGTAGTCAAAACTTCACAAATGGGGTCATACAGACACAATGAATAAAACCTAGAAAGCTTAGGTATATTGGATAATAGCGATAGAGGTGGACTATAAAATCATTACTAGTGTCTTGTTTTGATGCTCCTATCCAATCATAAAATGAACTCCAGATCTTGACTTGTGACATTATCCTAGTCCTACACAATGAATTTTAAACCTTGCAATAGTTGTCTCAGTCATTTTCTAGCAAAGTCTTATTTTCTCTCCTTTATTATTATTTTTAGAAAGGTTAAAATTATAATTGAATTTATACAAATTAGTAGATTAATTATTGCATATTTATTTACTAATTTTTCTACTCAAACCCTTTAACTAAATTAGTAATAATATACCAATATTCCTAAAACCATTAAAACAATTAACAACTTGTAATATTTGGTTTTGAATTTGAAGGTTTTGATTATTGATAGAATAATATATAAGAGTTACCTTTTAAATCATTTGTGTATAGATTTATGATGAGTCTAGAGGAAGATTGGAAGTGGGGTTAAGATTTTTATTAGATCTATGTGGAGGAGGATTAAAAGTAGATTGAGGACTATAATTATATGGGTTATCCCAAACATTAGTCATTGGAGGAAGTTTTCCAACATTGGTGTTGGTTTCCCCAACTAGTGTGGTGCATGGGGGAGGCTCGTGTTTGTATTTGGAGTATAAATGGTGTTATTATCAAGATATTCATAAGTTGGATAAGATATCCTAGATGCAAAGTTTTGTTAAGTTTAACCATGTTAAATTTGAAAGGTCTAGGGTGTGGTTGAGGTAAATTACATCATGAGGAATTTTCATCAATGATTGATAAAGTGGGAATGAAAGAGCAACCCATATAGAATATAAATGGGTTGAAGATCACAAAGAAGATTTTAAGAGGGGATATCATGGTGAAGAAAGATAAAAATATTATTTGGACAAAATTTGGTGAAAAATAAACAATTTATAATGGGAAACTTGATACAGTTGGTTAATGGGTCTATAAAAATATATTGTACTAGGTTAGCTGATGCAATAGTAAATAAATTGGGTTATGTTGGCTGATCTATTATGATTAAAAAATTAATTTTATCAGTTTGTACAATATAATTGGAATAAAATTGATGAATCTTAACTATATTGGTTTGGTTGATGTAGTTTAAAGAACATTAATAAATATATGGGGTTGGTTGATGTAGTTATTAATAGACACATAATGGTACTAGGTTGGTCAATATAATCTAGAAAGAAAGAAAATAAATAGTAGTAAATGAACATAGTAGGAAGGTATTACCAAGATGAGTTTTTTTGACTTGTAGGCTCTCATATATACTAATCTTAGGCATATATAATGAACAAGGTCCAAAGGGAACTAATTATGGAGGATTCTACTGTTCCATCTTTGAGGTAAATTAAGAGTAACATCTCAGGGCTAATTATTTACCAGTGAACTACAAAATCAAACATATGAAAGGATTCCTATTATCTAAAAAAAATCTAGGTGATTATGATATATTATGATGTATGTGGATGTTAAATTCCATAGATAGGGCTATCTAGTGGCTTGATTATTAGGTCAGTACCCATCACACCATGACTCAAGTAAAACTGATGACTATTTTTTCTAAAATGAAAACTCATATGAGTTTTAAAACTACCATAGCATAGTTATAGGAAGATAATTTAAAATATAAATAAATATTATTTATATTGAAATTGAAATACTCAACATGAAATGAAAGAATGAAACACTTAAATTGCATCAGGATGAATGATACAGTTTGGAAGAAATAATGATAAAATAAAACTATATTAGGTTGGTTGATCCAATTGATAGACATCACATAACTGTATCGAGTTGGATGATATAATTGGAAACAAATAAAGACTATGTTGAGTTAATGATATAGTTGTAGATAATTATTAAACCTTATTAGGTAGGTTGATACAATTGTTAACGCTAATAAAACTATATTTGGCTAGCTGATACAATCAGATTGAAAATATATGATGGTTTTTAAGGTGTCTCTACTAAGATTATAAAATTATGAACATGAAAAATATCCAATCATAGGTGGGATAATATTCACATTGGTTTACCATAATGTATGCAAAGGCTAGGATGACCTATAATTATCTTCTTTCTCTCAATAGAATAGGATTCAAATAAGGTCAATAAATAGAGATTGATTATACTTGGATGATCAAGTAAGGACCTATCTCTCTCTCTCACTCACACACACACACACACACACACACACACACACACACACACACACACACACACACACACACACACACACACACACACACACGTTCATGCATGTACATGCACACACACATACACACAATCATACACACCCCTAATATAGGGAAACTTACTCTCGAATGTCAAGAGGAAAGGGTTCCAAAGCCTAAGACTCTAATAGAGTATAGGTACCTATACCCCCCTCCCCTCCCCTATCATTTATATGTGGGGTGCTTCATAGATGAATATATATATATATATATATATATATATATATATATATATATATATATATATATATATATATATATATATATATATATATATATATATATGTATCCCCTCCCAATATATAGTTTTTTCCCCTATTCTCTATATATTCTATAAAATTAAATTCAATCCATTTATATAGTTTATATATGGGGAGGGGGGAGGGGCTGATAAAACTCTTGTTAGGGATAAATAAAGATAAAATGTTGTAATAATGATTGGAAGGTGGCAAGTAAATTAAATTCTTGTAAGAGGTACATGTAATGTAAATGATGGGTAATTGATTCAAACAAGGTAAGGTGCAATGGTAAAAATAATAGGGGTCTATATAACCTAATATGATAAATGGAAAGCATAAGTAACCTTTAGACACACACACACACACACACACACACACACACACACACACACACACACACACACACACACACACATACATATATATATATATATATATATATACAAAAACTTATTTGTTATAAGGAATAGTTTAAGAAAGGATACACACATATATCCACAAAGAAATAAACAATCCCTAATATAGTACATAAGTAAAGAAAAGATTATATGGATATAAATACTTACCTTTGGTTAGAACCATCTATGTTTCAATCTATCCCTTTAGTTCAAGTGTACCTTTGCAAGTGATGTATGTTTAAGACCACAAATGGTAAGATGAAGACTTAGATATCCTTAATTAGGAACTCTAAATATATCTCCTATTGATTTTGAATGACACCACAATACATGACCTTCAATAAAAGGTTATAAACTATCTAACTCTCCCAAATAATACATAGGGTAAGAAATTCAAGCACCACCATAGTGTATGAATGTGATATATGTTTTAAGAATGAAATATGACCCCTATATATCTGTGTGTGTGTGTGTGTGTGTGTGTGTGTGTGTGTGTGTGTGTGTGTGTGTGTGTGTGTGTGTGTGTGTGTGTGTATGTATCTATATATATATGTGTGTGTGTGTGTGTGTGTGTGTGTGTGTGTGTGTGTGTGTGTGTGTGTGTGTGTGTGTGTGTGTAATACCCAAAAATAACCTTGAATTTTAGGTCAAATATATCAAATAGGCTAATATAGTTAAAATTTTTGGCTACAATAGTAAGGTATTGGCTAGGATATAGTATAAATGAAAAAAATATAGATTTATATCTATATTAGGATGACTGATATAGTACAGGAAAGAATTTAACATGTAATAGATTGTATCGACCAAGTCGATATAATATGCTATAGGAAAGCTAAAAAATATGGAAGGAAAATATATAGAGAGGTAATGTGGAAAGAGACTTAAAGAAGGTCAAACTATAGTAGGGATGTTATGATATAATAGTATACAAACATATTTTTAAATCCCACCCCATTCACAATGCACCCTTTAATGTGTGCATATAGAGAGATTAATGTGCTGATAAGCCCCTATAAGATAACGTGTTAATAATTTAAAATATCATGTATATACACATAGAGAATATATTTCCCATCAAGGTGTGGAAACATACAAACATTATTCAACTTTAAAAAATTCAATAACATTGTAAAAATTTAAAAACATTGGAAAAACTCAAAAATTCAAAAACATTGGAAAACTTATATAATTTTTAAAACATTTGTGAATTTTTCAATTTTTTTTTTACATCTTACATGTTCACCTATTATATAGGATTTCATATCCATTGGACTCTCAGGTTGCACCTTACAAAAAGGGGGCCTTAAGAAAGTAATGTGAAATGATGGATGTGCCATTATACTATGGATCCAACTACTTATCCTCAGAAGGTAAATATAATATGAGGTAATGAATAATATATCTTACCTTTTCTCTAATCTTTTGGCTATTTGAAACTAGGGGGAGGTACCTTGAAATATTCTAGAATGTGAATCAGTGCTTAATTGGCTTCAAACATCACAAATCTAAATAGTATACTTGGTCATTATGGTCATTTCACCCAATTTTCTATCACTAGTGAAAAGATCACAAACTATTTAGAGTTTACAAAAAGATTTTAATAAATAGATGTGAAAAATAATATCCATAAATTTTAGTATTTAATTATTTATACATACACATAAAGTTGAGTTGACAAGAATGAATAGTTATTTACAACAAGACCTCATAAAAATTATGTAAAAAAATGAAAGGATATCTTAGAGAAAAAATTTAATGAAAATAACATAAAACTTTATACCCATAGAGACCTCTACATGATATTAGCTATAAATTAATGGTGGCCTCATAAAATAAGTTACTAATAAGGATATAAAATATTGATCTAATCAACAATTATTAGTGATATGACTAGTGCCTTATTTCCATTGGTATATTATTTCTTAAATCTTTAATTAACATATTAGTGAAAACCAAAAGAAACATAATAATTTACATAATCACTACAAATATATCCCAACTCAAATATATATCAAATAAATTTACATGGAGATCTCATTGTTTATCAGAATAATTTATCATAGATCATTGGGACCAAAGTAATTAAAAAACTAGTTTAAACTTTACAAAATAATCTATATGACTAGTATAAATAATCTTAAAATGTCAAACACATAACAAGATAACATACATTAAGGCCTTATTATTTTTTAGAATAATTCATCAAAAAACACTGTAGATAAAAGATGCTAAAACCACATAAGGAATTTTACAATTTCACTAATCAACAAGATTACACATCAGACCTCATAACTTCATAACCAAGAGAGAATTTCAATACTTGTGAACTTCAAATAGTTATAAAACTTATCTAATTTTTTTGTAAATTCACATTAATCTTTGAGTTTGTGAGTTTATCACTAATCAAAACACTAAGCCCATATATATTTAGACCTCATAGACTAGAATTTCACTATAGACCCATTAGACGAAGAACAAGAAGATCTAGATGAATAAAAACCTAATTTATTTATAATTTCTCCCTATATCACTCACGAACATTATATATAAATTATCATAAATGGAAGAGGAGTGAATGGATGACTAAATTAAAATCCATCACACTCTCAACCAATCACAAATCTTCATTATTCAAGCACAAATTACTCAATTAACTTCATCAGACATCAAATGTAAATTGGCATGAGATACTAGGTTTAATCAAAGGTCAGGGCACTTAATATCTCACATAATTGGAAAAAAAAAAATCCCCTAATAATAAGTCATTCAATGTGCAAACTTTATCCTTAAGCAAACACAAATATTACTTTAGGGATAGCTAGAATACCTTATGGCATGTGTAGTTGTGTGAAATCATAAGGTTGAGGGAAGAGAAGCATCTAAAGTGACACTTGGCACAATATTACAATTATAAATGTTGTAAATAATCATCAAGCCTATAAGATAATATAGGGATCACTCAAAATTTCACTGTGTGGAAATTTTTGACACATGACAACCTCTAAAATTCATTATGCATTATTATTTCACCATGAAGACCAATAGATATAAAAAATTAAATTGAATATATTTTCAATTCACACCAAATTCAAAATTTTGGTCACTATGTATATCTTTCTGAAACCTTTCCAATGCAACCAACAGGTCTCAATATGGAGTTGCATAACTCATGTTATAACTATAAAACCAATTCATTATAATTATGCCTTTACAATGTTATCTATTGAATGCATGACCACATGAAATTTGAATATGATATTATATTTAAATTTTTTCATGTGGATTGTTAAGTTTTGAATCTATTATGGCCATGTGTCACAATCTGTGCAGTTTGATCCTTGATGAACTATGAATCAGCCTCCCAAATGTTATGTTATTATGTCCACTTGAAGATTGTCATATGGCAAAGATTGATTAACCACGAGGTCACAGGGTCAAAAAGTATCTTGGGATTTAAAATGCATTAATTCACTATGTGTGAACTCATGAAATTATATTTTTCCATTGAATTTTATCCTAATGTTCACAACTCTTCACCTTTATCATGTCCATGTGATAAAAACTCACATAGTGTGACCCTCTCCTAAGTCCCAAGTCATCCTTACCATTTTACCTAATCTTTTCCACTTCAAATGAAGCACGTGGATTATCCTTATTGTCTATCTCAATTTATCATGTTAACACATATTAATACACATGGTAGCCTTATATTGGTCATGGTTATGAAGTAACAAATTCCTTTGTCTTCTAAACATTTCTATGGATCATGAAGTAATGTAGATCCATTGGATCACAACATTTATAAAATAACATGTTGAAAAAATTGATTAGTTAATGGTCATATATTTATTGGGTTAAATTTAATATTTAAAATTCATTTTCAAAGTCCATAAGCCCATTGATTATTTTAATTTACTTTTTTTAATTTGATGTTTATGATTGCATGTTCTACTTGACCTAATCAAAATGATGTGGGAAACATGTGGCATATTTATATCAAAGTCACTACCCTTATTTATTTGATTAGTTACACTAAAAGTCATGCACATGGTAGCTCCATGTTTTCTATGGTTCATAGAGTCACAAAGTGGTTTTTACTGTGAAAATCATTTACTCAAAGTGCCAGACATGTTCACCTTTTAATTTGTTTTATATTATTTTATGTCTACATCTTTACATGTAATAACTTTATATTATACATGGAGTCACTTAGTCATGGAATTTATAGTCCAAATATTAAATAGAAAGGGGGCCTTCATGGATACATTGGTTTATCCATTTCAGTTAGGATTATGATCAAGTCCATGAGTTAACACAATAAAGTGACTTATAGACTTGAGTTTATTTGAAAGTGGCTACACAAATAAAGTTTAATATAAAAAATTAACGATCTGAAAATTAGGCATATGTGAGAGGGGCCACATGAATAATATTTAATAAATTGATCTTAAACTAAGTGACCATGGGTGAACTTCACTAAAAAGGTGGACCTAGACCTAGGCATACTAAAATTGGCCACAATTATGCTCTAGAGTTTAGGTATAACGAAGTGGCTCCAAGTGAACCATGGTTTTTTATGAAGTTTATTATGTGGATAATTAATTCAGTCAATATTTATACTCAAATATGGTCTAAGTGACACTAAAATTTAACTATAAGGGAAAAATTTTATGTATAGCCAAGAGGAAAAGATAGCATATAAGGTGGGGGAATTATAAAGTATTCCTAAGAGAACACAATTATGTGATGAATATCATTGGTAACCTTATAGGGGTGGAAAAAACACTTATAAACACCTAAAATCTCTATATATTTACAACATAAGGTTCCAAAAATCTCATGGGACTCTAGGATCAAATGATATATATCATATACATATATATTATTTACAATATTTCATAAATGGGTGATAGGAACATATATAGGTTACATGATACCAAACATCGCTTTATGCACCTACACCTTAGAGGGCCAATTTATTTGGCATGTCCTAACTTGAGGGAAATTCTATTTTAGTGAATTCTTGCATGGTGATATATATCTTTACTTGTCTATTATAATTTTTTTCTAGATAGTATTAGTTACTAAATCTCTTGCTAATGCCTTATACATTGTTATGCATTGATATAATAAGTTTTGAATAATAAATGGATACATTGAGTAACTATGTGTGAGTGATTTCTTATGATTTCATGTGTTTAATAGTTTTTGTGATTCTTGTCCATTTAATATCATCTTATCATCTTGTTTTATGAGTTGTGTCGTGAGATGAGTCACTAACTTAGGTGTGGTCACTAGCATTGTGTAGTCCTAAATTAAGTACACTATATATGCTATCATAATTTATATATAATATGGTACTTGTTTGATTCCTAAATTTACATGATGGATACCATGCTTATGTGGGGTAATTTTTCTTGTATATGTTCTCATTTATTTATCTAGTTCATTTAGCAATGTGTTTATTACATTGGATATACTAGTTGCTCCCATTTTAAAATTGAACTTTATATAATCTAATGTGGCATGACTATATGCTAATACAAAATTTAAATGGTTAAAAAAAATTAAAAATAACAAAATCAATTTCTATGTGTGTAGATAATAACATGCTTTGGCTAATTTATTTTATAATATATGGTGAGTGAATTTTAATTACATATGTTTTGGATACTAACTTGTGGTGACTAAATTATCTTTTTTAACATATGATACTATAAACATGTTTATTTTAATTGATTTATTTTATAAACAAGGTATTCATCCCTCACCTAAAAATTGAGGCATCATTAAAATAATTTTTAAAATTAAAGATGGAACAAAATGATTAAAGAAGAGAAAATTTATCTACTTGATCAAGAATTTGATTAGGTATTGGTGGATCCTAAATAAGTGTATTAGATATGTTTCAAACACTCATATAATTTTGATTTACATTTTGGTGAGTATAAAATAGATGTTTAATATGACTTCAACACTTATAAAAAGTCTAGAGATGGAACAATTGTAGATGCATCTGGGGGGAATACTAAATAGGTGTATTATTCCTATGCCTCATTTCAAATGCAAAGATAATTTAAAACTTCAATTTTAAAAATATATCATGATTAAATTAAATAATTAAAATAATTGACACTTATTTTAGGTAAATTATTTAATAAAGTGTGGATGGAAACTTATCAAGAGCAAGGTCAAAACCCTTCATTCTTCTCTAGGTAAGTGAAGGTGCGCATTTCAAATTATTTACATTTATAATTTGATGAATTCATGAATTTAAATAACTTACCTAAATAAAAGTTTAGGCATAATGTAGACATCCAATTTTTCATAAAACCCTTATTTATGTTTTTTATTCCTAGTTTAAATTAATTAGAAAACTTATATATTGTAACCCATTTCTAGGATGGCCCCAATGTCACATAAGTCTATATTTAGTATATAGAGTGTAAAACCATCTCAACACTTATCCAAAAAGTATTTGTAAGTATATTTTGACTAGATATTATCCATTATATAACACTTACTCAAGAATAAATCCTAACTTGTCTCTTGGACAAACTCATGGCCATATGAGCCTATCCGATATAAACCTATACCCATATAGATTTGTTTCTTTATTGCCACTGGTCATAAGCCTTCACTCTCCCCATTTACATTTTATAAAGTTGTTCAAAACACATTTTTTATCTTATAACATGATATAAATTTAAGGTATTTAAAATCCATTTGAAAATTAAGAATAAATAATGATAAGGAAGAGAGAGAGGAGGAGGAACATAAGATAACTTTTAAATTATCAAGTGTCAATCTTAGATCTAAGATTTTCCATTCAGGTAGTGATTCATTAAATCAAATCCTACACACTTTTGACACTTATCTATCTTTATTTATATAAAATTACCAACTAATAAAGGAGGATAAGTAGACTATAGTAGGTGTATTGATAACTTATAAGGAAGAGGAGGTTGAACCCCTTACTAAAAATATTTCATTCACACATGATATAACTACATGGAGGTCTAATTTCAAGTGTGCATGATATGTAGTTTATAATGTTAATTTAATGTTTACATAAATCCATTAATTTTTTTTTGAGTATACAATCTAGATCAGAGTGAAGATTTAACCATACAACATATTATACCCTACACATATGTGAAGTGAAAGTGTAACCACAATCAAGAAGATATAATGCACATACACTAGAAAACCCAAAATTTAGAACCATATAAGGATATGACCAGTAACATAAATATGACCAAATTATTTGAAATTTTTATAGTTGGGTTTGTATAAGATAAGCCCATACATGTATGGTTTTGTATCAAAATAGAGTGTAGGTCTACAAAAATAGGACAGGCTAAACGCAATCAACATAGTTAGATTACAAAATTAGATATATACACCAACCAAGGTGTGGTCATTTTTCAAACTCTATCAATTAAATTATAATACTTTAGATTTCATTTGTGAAACTTTAGATTGTTTCCATTACTTAACATCTTAGATAGGTCTTTATTTTATATTTTAGTTGTATAAGTGTAAGTTTGTGTGTGTGTGTGTGTGTGTGTGTGTGTGTGTGTGTGTGTGTGTGTATTTAATTGTAGACTTTTTATACCCATTTTATGTTAAAAATATATTTAGGTAAATAAAAAATGTAAATGAAGGTAACAATAATAATTTTATTCATAATTTTGAATGGAATAATAAAAAAGTACAACACTACATCATAATATTCCACAATGTTCATCATTGCCCAGAGAAAAAGTCTAAAAGAGAACTAAAATCAAATCAATAAAACCCTATCCATTCAAACACCTTAGTCAAGATTCATAAGAATACAAAAAGTGATTCATTTTTTTAAAAAAATTTTGCAATGATGTTTTACACATTTAAATAATGGAATTTTTAATAGTTAAAAGAAAATAAAAAATCTAGAACACAAACTTCAATGTATTTAATTTTATACCATATCTAATTAATAATAACTCACTTATAAACGTGTTGATCACATTTCAAAAAGGTTTCATCCTTTTGGTTGAGATAAACTATTCCAATAATCATTGAAATTTTATCATAAATAAAAACTAAATATCAAATGACTTGAGAAAACTATTGTTTTGAACATAAGTCCCAATCACAAACTAATTAGGCAATATTCTAATATTGGCCATCTTAGTATTCCATTCTATCCATATTTATAAATAAGAAAGCCAAGAATACCTAACAAGGTTATTAAAAATAGGCATGTATTTATACATACATACATACATACATACATACATACATACATACATACATATATATACACTTACACATGTATGCACATATGTGTCACACACACACATTAAATACCCACAATTATATTAAACACCTCATAGATTCAAAACCAAAAACAACCATATATGCTCAATAAAATATGAGTAAAACTCAATCCATAAATCTTAAGAAATACTAATTTCATGCATAATAGTATACTATAAAGCAATATTATGTATAATAAATGTGGTTATGAAATCTTCATATAGGAAAACATCAAACTTTTCAAATTTTATATTTCAAGTAAAAAAGTGTTTACCCTAATTCTAGGTTTATATAAAATAACTAGTTTTATACAAAATAAGGAAAAAATAATAATTAAATATTGTTGGAGAGTTTATAGTGATTTATTGTGGGTGTCCTACTGAGTGGATGAAGTGCTTTGATATTCTAAGTAACAATGACAAAGTGTTTACTGTGCTTGTTTTATTGTACTTGAAGTTGTCTTGGTTAATCTTTAGTTTTGGCATGGCTATAGATGTTCAAGGATGAGTATGGAGTATTTATAATGTTAAATAGGTCTTATAAGTGTTTTTTTATGATTTAAGAGCTTGTGTACATAAGTATAATTCATCTGCTAGTCCATACTTTTCATCTAGATAATTTGGTTCTAACGATAAAAAATTTGAGTAGGCAATTTTATATGGTTGTGATAAAATTATTCCCTATTTTATATGAGATAAATCTTAGGTAATTTGCCTAAGTGTAGTCAAAGATATGTGAGTGCAAAGTTGGGCTCCCAGGCATTTTCATAGTGTTTTCCCATAACCAAATTTGTAATGTGGTAAGAAGAGCTAAGTAAGAATTTTTATGATGTAATATCTCATATGTGTGGATGTTTCAGAATAAGATAAACATATGGGTTTGTTTATTTTGTTACCTAGTTGATTTGCACTAGTTTTTAGGTCATGTTATGAAGCACATCAAAATATATTCATGTACAAAGTTGACCTTCCAAGCAGGTTTTGACATAGTTAGCTTTATGGTAGATAGAAACTGAGTGAGTAGATTAATGGATTTATATATTGTATGCACAAAGGTTCTAGGATCATTTTTATATATGGATGGATTCTCCTATGTGAGATCATATGACCCAAATTTGAGATCATGTGTCTAAGTGTAGAAAATGTTATTGATGTTAAAAATTGGATTTTCAAGCATATTGAAATGGTCCCCATACTTATATAATTTTTTAAAAGGTAAATTTTGAGCAAGACTCAAGAGATCGATGATGCATGTTTGCTCTAAGATATCAGGAAGTAGAGAGATGGTAACAAGTCTTTTAAGTTTAACATTGAGTAGAAATAAAAAGTGAGCTTCTTCCAAGGATCAACAGTGAGTGATAGATTGTATAGATAGATATTAATGATGTGTATTAAAGTTAATAGGTCAAATTGAAAATTATTTATCTTTTTTAAAAATTAAGATACATATAGAATATCGATGAAGCGCATTGAGTCATGCACGAGATGAGGTCAACATGTTCATGGTTTAACATTTGAGCATTGGTGTTTATGTGTTAAATATAAAACAAGATTGAAAATATGTATTTGATCTAAGTAGCAAGGACATGAGATGATAGCATAGTGTTTGAAGTTTAACTATGACCGTTGACATTTAAATATTTGAATTTAATAAAGGAAAAATCAATGTCTAGTTTTTGAGTCATATATTTTGATCCAAAATGAATTTAACCATGTAGTAAAAATAAAAGTGGTAGAGGACCAAGATGCATCTATAAATATGGATTTTAATATTTATAAGTGTGTAAAGACAAATATATTAAGCTCCAGAGTTGATTGTGTGTTCATATATATTTTGAAAGTAACCCGAGAGGATAATTGAGCTCATTTTGATGTTGTTTTGATATCTCATGATGAATTAGCTATATAGGAGTGTTTTATACTATATAAGGATGGTATGTATGAATTATTAAGGTTTTATATATTGCATATATTATGGCCAATGGTTTATAAGTCAACTATGTGTTCATTCATAATGACTATGTATATAGAAAAGTGTTTGAGTTATGTATGCTTAAGCTAAAAGGTAATGTGATGGTTTTTAGAACTTAATGGAGACTTATATATCATATATAATGGTTCCATAAATTTTAAAAGTTCTCTTATGTTTTTATTTTACTCGCATAAGTGTCAAAGAGTTGAATGGGTCTCCATAGGACCTAAATGTGACTTAGGCCTATTTGAAAGAGGATTATGATTAAGTGTGACCCATGTGAGATGCCTTAAGTGTGAAGGCATGTTTTGTGGCTGACCAAGATGTTGATAATTCATGATATATATATATATATATATATATATATATATATGTATATATATATATATATATGTATATATATATATATATATATATATATATATATATATATATGTATATATATATATATATATGTATATATATATATATATATATATATGTATATATGTATATATATATATATGTATATATATATGTATATATATATATATGTATATATATATGTATATATATATATATGTATATATATATGTATATATATATATGTATATATATATATATATATTGAAATCAAAGATGATTATTTATAGACTTTTGTGAGAATATTTTGTGAGAGAGTGTAAGGTGTATGTGAGATTTGTGGAACAAAGGAGAGGTAGAATGCCTAGTTGATGAGTTAATGATTGGATCAGATTGAGTAATATGTGTATGACCTATAGGTAATGTGTTTCATATATAAATAGTTCTCTTGTAGCTTTTGGATATGTGAAGAAGTCTAAGTGTGCATATAAGGATAGTGTGAGCTAAGAAGGAGAGAGATTGTGGCATGCCTATGTGAGAGACCTATTTGAGATAGACAAAGTTTGTGTAGGGGCTAGATAAACATATATCCATCATCAAGTGTTAAATACATCATTTATAAGTTGGAGGTGTTTAAAGGAGGTTCTAAAGGACTTGGTTTTCCTTAGGGGTAGTTACTCTTTATGAAATAGGTGTTTCACTAAATACCTTTGGTCAAGAGGATATGATAGAGGTTTGTTGGTGTAAAGTAGTTGATCAGTCTCTTTTTTGTAATTTCTTATAGGACAATAGTCCATGTGTTTTAGATTTGAGATTTAGTTTTATTCCCCATGATGGTTTCCCATAGGAACTATGTGTTATGTGTTTGATCTTGTGTATGCATTTAATGTATGAAATCACTTATTAATTTTTATTGATCAAGTTGATATATGTTAACTATTTAATAGTTTAAAGGACTATAATTGAAATTTAAATATCTAGTCTCACTAATTCACCCCCTCTCAATGATTTTACCTCTAATAATTGGTATTAGAATAGGACCTTTAGAAAAGGCTTAACAGATTGAAGGTGATCCAAGGTCCAATATGGGTAGTCATCAAGGAGGTTTTTTCTCTACTAAGCAAGTAATGATGTTCAATGGATCTAATTATACATTTTAGAGTGCTAGGATGAGGACATACATTATGTCTCTAGGGTTTGATGTTTTACAATATATTTTGGATGGATATGTTACTCCTATTATTCCTCCATCTAGTGTTGTAGATAAGAAGTTGTTTAAGAATAATTATAAGGAAATAAATGATATCACTTGTCATATTTTAGAGATTGAATACACAAAGGTCATACATTGTAAATATACTAAAGAGATATGGGAAACAATGTAGAGCATTTATGAAGGAGATTAAAAGGTTAATCTTGCTAAGTTGCAGACTCATAGAGGGTAATTTGAAAGTCTCAAGAGGAATAAAGAAGATATTATGGAATCCTTTCTATAGAGATTTAATGATATTGTGAACATCATTAGAGGTCTTCGAGAGAACCTTGAAGAGGCTATTATTGTTTAAAAGTTATTAAGGTATCTATCCCCCAATTTTTATCCAAAAGTATCTTGTATAGAAGAGAGTCATATCTTATTAAACTAAAGATTGATCAATTACATGGCACCATTACTACCGATGAGATAAGGAATAATGATGATCTACCACCAAATAAAGAAGCAACTTTCAAGACTAAAATGAAGATAAAGAAGAAGTTCCAAGGTAAGAAACTCAAGGAGGATGAAATTCTTGATATAAATGAGGATGAACTAATTTCTTTGATTTCAAGGAAATTGAGAATAGTTTCAAGAAAGTATAAAGGTAAACTACACCTCAAATGATTTAATTATGGTGAAATAGGACATTTTGCTAATAAGTGCCCTCATAAGTTTAAGAAGGATGATGATGAAGAGAATGATCAAGGTCATGATGATGACATGAGATTATTCAGGTCTAATAAAAGCAAAAAATGATTCAAAAGGTTTGATAACAAGAAGTAATTCAAGGAAAAAAAGAGTCTCTACACCATATAAGATTTCAGCTCATCAGATGAGAGTTAAGATAGTGACTTAGAATATAATCATGAAAATGATGGTCCTATTGAAGATGAATATTTTTTCATGGCTGAGGAAGGTAGTTGCTCATAAATGAGGAGTCTACTTGGATTAGTTTAGATGATGATAAAGATGAGGTGGACTATGATACTGCATTGATAAATGCTCATGAAGAACTAGCTATTGAGAAGAAGATCAATAAAAAGATGAAATATAAAATCAAGGACTTTGAGGATCAATTCAGAGTGTTTGATGATCAATTCAATGTGTTTGAGGAAAGAATAGATGAAGATTCCAAGGAGCATGAATATATGGTCAAACATCTTAGTTATCAATTGGAAATCTTATCTACAAGCCTAAAATCTAAAGAAGATGAACTTGCAAGGTATGTAATTAAAAATGAGTCATTGAAATATGAGTTAGAGAAGGTATCTAGTAAGGTAATGTCATTTGTGATATTTAAAAAGACCTCAAGTGATCTAAACAACATTTTGAATTATCAAAATCATGTAAGTGATAAGATTATTCTTGGATACAAAGAATAACTAGAGACTGCAACTCAAGACAAGATGAAGACTAATGTGAATAAGGACAAACATCCTTTAAAGACAAATCTCAAACAAGGAATGATGGTGCAAATAGATTAAAGAAAAATCATATTAGACAACCAAATTCCATGAGGTATGCGAATTTGAATGTTTATTGTTATACTTGTAATCATTTTGGGCATAGAGCTAAAGAATGTAGAAGACATGTTAAGAATGAATTTTCATGGAACTATGATGGGGGTCATCAGTCAAAAGGTGTGAGAAAGGTTGAGTACTTAAACTATCATGATATAGGACAATTTGGAAAACATTGTCCATTTAAGGTAAGACAAGCTAAGTTTACATCAATGAGTATGGTTTTCTATAACTATGAACAGAGAGGTCACATTGCTAGATTATACAAGCAAAGGCCTACAAGACCAAATAGGTTTTATCAGTCTCCTAGAGTGCAAGATAGAAGGAAAGTAAACTCATGGAAACAAAAGGTGGTAAGTAGGAATTATGACAAGTATGTGGGTATATGTAATCTATTTGATATGGTGGAGAATGTTATAGATGTTGATGAATGCCAAGAGATCTCATTGACTGCACATGTTGAGATTGAAGAGACCAAGCTCAAGGAGAAGACCAAGGTGTTGGTTGAAGCTATTTATGAAGTGAGTATGGATCCAAGTGAACATACTTCTATTTTTTAGTAAGATTCATATAGAAAACATCAATTGTTTGTACTTAGTGATGAGGTTTCAAGATTCAAGGTTGATGATTCAAATGAAAAGGTATGTCAAAATTCCATAGTTGTTCCATGTGTTGTCAATTCTATCTTAGAAGATAATGAGACTGATATAGAAAAAGGAACCAATTGTCATAATTTAGACTTAAAAAAAAAGAATAAGAGCAAGAAGTCTTATAGATATAAGAGGATTCTAGTGGTTATTGAGGAGATTTGGGACACTCTTAGCTTCACTTTGTTTTAGAGGATAGTGGCGAAAAGGATGCCTCTATCTATGCTTATTAAGAGACTCCTTTCAGTGGAGAAGTGTTGTTATGGTGTTCTTGAGATGGTCTTAGAAGACTAGAGTTGAGTGTTTTCAGTTAGAATAGGTATGTCCAAGTGATAAATATATTGAGCTGATGTCATGATGTTGATAAATATATATGGAGTAGTTTTCAAGGTCAGATTGAAGGTTCCCAAATGGTTGAAGGTATGTTAAAGTCAATTTGGAGATTTTTGTTAGCTCTCAAGTTTCCCAGTTTATGCTTAAGAGCTTGTAGGTCCTAAAATGGGTTATAGGAATTCAAGGTTACCAATGGTGTGGAATATAAAATCTTGGTCAAAAAGTGTGTAATGGATGTCTCCAAGTATATAAAAAAAATTAGATGTGGACGTTGATTGGAAGGTGTTATGTTGACCTTGTTTGTTTTGAGATTCTAGGGTTTTGGGCTCTACTAGAAAAATGGTCTAACTTATGAGTTGATGTCTAAGGATTATTTATATGCTTAATGGGCTAAATGGGTTGTTAAATCAAGATTCACAAATATTTGAAGGTTTGTGATTCTCAAGTTATATAAGTTTTTGTCAAGTTGGAAGCCTAATTGGGTAATTGGTTTGTGAAGGAAGTATGTTTCATAGGATGAGATAGGTGATGAAAATTGATTTGATTAAATGGGAATATGACATTTCTATAGAAATGAAGTTTTAGGCCCTGAATATTTTTCTATTTAAAGATGTTAGCTCTAAAAGTTCTAGGTAGGGCTACAAGGAGTCTAGATAGGCCTAGTATGAAGATTTGATGTTTTTTTACTCAATGTTTCCAAAAGGGAAAGGTTTTAATATTTCAAGGTGAGTTTTTAGGTTGTATTAGTGAATTTTTCCTATTTCATAATTAATATGAAGTTATTTTGATGGTCATGAAAGTGTCTTAAAAGAGAAGTCTAGTAAGCCTATATAGTGATTCATATTGGTGTGTGGAGATTTGAATATGCTCAAAAGGCTAAATTTATCAAAAAATTTAGGGATAGGCCCTATCATATGTCTCTTGGTGAGTTATATCATATTTCATTTATTTTGTGTTTTATTTATTCATTGGTTGTAGTGTGTGGTTGAAGAAGAGTGTTGGCATAGAGCAAGAGGAAGTTGTCAAGGCAAGAAGAGGTTGGCTCAAAGTAAGGGGGAGTTTGTATCATATTTATAAGATGGTACTTTCCTATTGATGTTATTTTTATATCCTCAAGATCATTTTTTTCCCACTTTGTCATTGTGTCAAAGGGGGATAAATTTTATATTATGAGAGTGATTGAAGAAAGAGAAGGTGAGCTGAATGATGTTTTTTGACATCAATGACAAAGGGGTAGATTTTTGGAGAGTTATTAATGATGTCATGGTCATGTCTTGGAGGTGTCCTAGTGAGTGTATGAAGTTATTTGATATCATAAGTAACAATTACAAAGTTTGAAATGTGTTTATTCTAGTGTGTTTGATGTTGTCTTGGTTGATCTTAAATTTTGGCAGGGTTAGAGATGTTCAAGGATTAGTATGGAGTATTGATCATGTGAAATGGGTCCTATAAGAAGTTTTATATTATTGGAGAGATTGTGTGCATAATTGGAATTACTTTGGTAATCCATAGTTTTCATCTAGATAGTTTGGGTCTAGTTGTAGAAAATTTAAGTAGGCAATTTGATGACATCACTATTGCATGTGTGGATGAGTCAAGGGGAGTTGGTCATATATATGTGATCAAATTATTCCATATTTTTTATGTGATAAATATTAGGTCATTCATCTAAGTTTATTCAAAGATATGTGGGTGAAAAGTTGGGTTCCTAGGCATTTTGATAGCATTTTCCCATACTTAGCAAAAGTTGCAATGTGGTAAGAAAAGTTGAGTAATCATTTTGATGATGGAATATCTCACACATGCGGACATTTAATAATAATATGATCATATGGGTTTTTTCAATTTTATAACTAGTTGATTTTCACTAATTTTTAGGTCCTGTGATGAAGCACATCAAAATATATGCATGTGAAAAGTTGACTTCCTAAGCAGGTTTTAACATATTTGGCTCTGTGGTAGAAAAAAATTGAGTGAGTAGATTAATGGTATTATATCTCACACATGAAAATGTTCCAAGATAATTTTGTTATATGGATGGATTCGCTTATGTCAGGATATCATATGGTCCAAATTTGAGATCATGCATCTAAGTATAACAAAAGTTATTGAGGCTTAAAATTGGTTTCTCATGCATATTTAAATGACCCCCATACTTAGTCAATTTTGAAAAAGGTAAATTTTGAAAAAATTTCAAGAGATTGACGATGCATATTTTCTCCAAGATATCATGAAGAAATGAGATGTTAGCAAGTGTTCTATGTTTAACACGAAGTAGAGATAAAAAGTGATCTTCTTCCAAGGATGAATAGTGAGTGGGAGATCATATAGATAGAGATAAATAATGCATATTACAGTCAAGAGGTCCAAGTGATAGTTTTTTTGCTTTGTTAAAAACTGATCTATTTGTAGAAGATTGATGGAATGCGTCATTCAAAGTTTTAAGAGCGAATAATATGATATCAACATTTTCAAGGTTTAACATTTCATAATTGGCACCTTTGTGTTAAAGATTGAACAAGATAAATAGTGCATATTTAATCTTAGTAGTGAGGATGAAAGATACAATAATAGTGTTCAAATTTTAATTGTGATCATTGACATTTAAATATTTGAATTTAACAAGGAAAAAACTAGTGTCTAGTTTTTAAGTCATATCTTTTGATCCAAAATGAATTTGACCATGAAGTAAAAATAAAAATGATAGAGAACTCCAAGGTTCATTTTTAAATATATATTTTAAGATCTATAACTATGTATAGACAAATATATTGAGATAAAACATTTACTATATGTCCATGCATGTTATGCAAGTAACCCAAGAAGGGTAATCGAGCAATTTTGATGTTGTTATGATACCTCATGATGAATTAGCTAAATGGGAGTGTTTTATACTCCATAAGTATTATATGTGTGTATTATTAAGGTTTTATCAATCTATGTAGTATTAACAATGGTTTAGAAGTACAATATGTGTTCATTCATAATGACTGTGTGTATAGATAAGTGTTTGAGATATTTGTGATTAAGCTAAAAGGTACTATGATGGTTATTGGAACTTAAGGGGGACTTATAGATAATATATAATGGGTCCATGAATTGTAAAACTGTTATTATGTTTTTATTTTTCTTAAATAAGTGTCAAAGAGCTAAATCGGTCTCCATATGACCCAAAAGTGACTTAGGCCTATTTGAAAGAGAATTTTGCTTAAGTGTGACCCATGTGAGATACCTAAAGGGTGAAGGCATGTTTTGTGTCCAACCAATAATAATTATAATTCATGACATATATATATATATATATATATCAAATATAATGATTTTTAGACTTTTGTGAGAAGATTTTGTGAGAGAGTGCAAGGTGTATGTGAGATTTGTGGAGTGAAAGAGAGGTAGAATGCCTATTTGATGAGTTAATGAGTGGATAAAATTGAAGACTATGTGTATTACCTTTAGGTCATCTTTATGATGTCTAAATAGTGCTCTTATAGTTTTAGGATATGTAAAGAAGTCTGAGTGTGCATATGAGGATAGTGTGAGTAAAGGAGAGAGATTGTGGCATGTCTATGTGAGAGGCTTGTTTGAGATAGAGAGAGATTTTATGTAGGGTTTAGATAAATAGAGATCTATCATCAAGTATTTAAGAAATAATTTCTAATGTGGAGGTGATCAAAGGAGGGTTTAAAAGACTTGGTCTTTCTTAGGGGTAGTTATTCCTTTTGAAATAGGTGTTTCATTAAATACCTTTGGTCAGGAGGATATGATCAAGGTTTGATGGTCTAAAGGATTTGATCAGTCTCTTATTTTTATTTTTTTATAGTAATTTATTTCATGTGTTTTAGACTTGAGAGTGGGTTTTATTCCCCGTGAGGGTTTTCCATAAGAACTATGTGTTATGTGTTTGATTTTTTATATGCATTGAATGTATGAGATATCTTCTTAATGTTGTTTGATCAAGTTGATATATGTTGACTGGTTAATATTTTAAAGGACTATAATTGAAATTGAAATATATGGGCTCACTAATTCACACCCCCCTCTTAGTGATTATACTTTTAAAAATTATATCTAAGCATACATAACTAAAACTACCAAATTTATATATATATCTAACAAGATACAAAGAAAAACAAGTCCAAATTCCACTATGAAAGCCATGTTAAATGATGTAAATGATAAAAGTTTAAGGAATGATCACACCTTTTTTTTCCTATAAATATGAGTTTGTAAACTAACCATTTTGACTATACAAAATTTAATCTTGAAAATTTTAATTATGTGATGTTCCTAGATAAATCCATACACTATGTGGGTGATTCATTTACAAAATTGATAATAACAATCTTTCCAATGTTGTGTCTATCTATTTATGGCCATGTTTATCATTTTAGGGTTTCACATGTTGAATTTTTTATCACTTATGTGTTATCACTTTCTTATTAAACTTATACCTTTACTTTGAATTTTTTTTGATAGATTGTGCAAGATGTTTTAACCTCCTTCTTGACCTAGATTGATGATAAAAAAACAAAATAAAGTAAGGAATTTGGGAAACTACCAAGGTAGCATTAAAAAATACATATCTCACACACATGTAATCAAACCTTCATGTAGATTTGTGAGTGTGTGGATTAAATACTTGAGTGAGGGTTTTAAGCCTCCTCTTCCCTGGAAGTGATGATGTAACTACAAGTAATCTATTATTCTCCTAAATCATAAGGGAAATAAATAAAAACCAAGATAAATGAAAATATCACAAGTATATAATATTTTATTTGATGCTTGGATCTAGGCTTGATCTTTGATCTGACTTCTCTTGAAGTATTTCTCTATATCTCTGAATGTGAGTAACTTTTGAAATTATTTGATAAGACCTTATATATAAGTTGATATAGGATAACTTATTGATGCAATCTAGTTTAGGGACAAAATTAATGGAAGTTAAGTCCTATCATCCCAAAAATAAATTATTAATTATTTTCTATCCCAATTCACACTATCCAACTCTTTTTCTGCTCATTTTCTTGAAAACGTTTTTTTCATATTTTAACATAAAATTTTAATTAGAAAGCTTGTAAATCACATTAAATTCAAAATATGTTGGAATAAGAGAGGTAATAATGGGTATGAGTAATTAAAATAAATATCTCAATATATACTTACACATTCCTAACCTCAAATGAACCTTACACAGAACTTGGATTGGGGTTTTATTTAAAATACATTTTTAGGATGTCGTAAGCATGCACATATACACACAAAGCTCAAAAAAAATTAATGAGATGAATTTAATTTTATTATTACATGATTTTAATGCCATAATCACTCCAAAAACACCTATTACATTCTCAAAAACACTTTTATTTATCTATAATAGTCCCAATATACTTTTAAGGATTTCAACAAACACTTACATATATTTTGACACCTTAAATTCTCAATATAAAAGAGGAATGATCCTTGGAAATTTTACCCTTTAAAATTTATGTGGAAAACCCATATTAAATATATTATTAAATTTTGGAATAGCATCCTCAAAAAATTTAACTTATACACTCCCAAAAACACCCATTCCCCCTTATTTATGACTCTTTTTTTAATTTTTCTTATTTTTGTCCAAAAAATATCCTTTGATGCATTTTTATAGTAGCCTTAGGTGCCCATTATACTCCTATTTTAGTCATATAAAATGATAAATTTGGTTAATTGAGTATGGCTAAAGACACCTAATCTATAGGTCCTCCTACTTGCTTGCACAACCCTTTTAGGCTTATCTTTCACTAATTCCTTGTCATCCATAGCCTTTCAAACTTAACCCTTACAGACCCAGGTAGCTATTTTAGGCCCAGATCCATCCCCTTAGGTCTCATTCCCTCTTGAAAATGTGCCCAACTTGGATAGGAGCACTAAAACCTAGGGTGTCTTATTTTTGGTGTTGTTGTCCAAGTGAAAAATAGGTTCTAATGGTCATTTTCTCCTAGATCCTTATCCTAATTCATGGCCACATAATGAAAATTAATTTAACCCATGATCATAAACTTCTCTATAAAATTCCATTCAGATGGGTTGGCACTTATTTACAAGAGAGAAGCAAGTACATTCAATCACTTTTCCCTATATTCTACATATAACCTTCCAATATTATTCCAAGGTTATTTGAACCCTTACACTAGGCCCTAGCCATATGAAATACACCAATTTTCACATCTCATTACATTTTCATAGACAATTTCACCAAAAACTTTAATGGGAGAATTACATTAGCTTGATCCTTCCTCTGAGTATTGGTATGTAGGTAGTGTGCCCACACATGGGGTGTGAATTGCATCCAGTGTATCCTTTACACACTAACCCCTTCTCTCTCTTTCCCAAATTTCCATTCAAGTTCAAGTACAAATATCTCCTAGGTATTTTAATATTAAAATATATGCACAATGAGATTCATAAACTTCTAGGCTTTGATATTTCATTGACAGGGTAGCACAAACCTATCGATTAGAACCCAAAAAACACAGATCACCTAGATAATAACACCAAAAAAGGACTATATCATTGAACAAAAGGGTGTCCCACTTTTGGCACTCCCATCCAATCCAAAAACAAACTCCAAGATCCTATTTGTGATAGTCTCCCAAGCTTTCATAGAAATTTTTAGACCCTATAACATCTATCTCAGTCAGTTTCCAACTAAGTTTAATTTTCTCTCTATTATTACTATTTTTAGAAAAGGTAAAAATACAATCTGTTTACACAAATAAGTGGCTTAATTATTGCACATTATTAACTCATTTACCTTACTCAAGCCTATTAATTGAATTAAGAATAAAACTTCATTATTCTGAAAAAACAATAAAACAACTATAGTCATTAATTAGAAAAAATAATCATTAAAAAAAATTGTCTACCTTTTGGGTCATTTTAAAAATATTTAATTATGTTTGAAACTTACAATATGTTTTAACTTGTTAAAAAAAATTGTGCCACACCATCTCCATACAAAATTGATAAAATCCATATAATGCTTTTTGGTTGAGGTGGTCTGAGGAATTTCAACCATCACCTTTTATATGACAAGTGTTTAATGAAATGTTAATAAAAGAAAATGAAAATAAAATTAAATTACTAGTTTTTTGGGTAATTTAAGATGTTTGTTCACATTAGATACTCCTTCATCAAACATATGAGTTAATTAAATTGTAAAATCCTAATCATATAAATGGATTAAGTGGTAAAAATAATATTTTGGCCATTATTAGTGATGAACATGGCATATCCTTACAACACACCAGATATCTCAACTGATTGTCATGTTTCTCCTCCATTTCTATCTTCTTACTAGGTTCAAATCCATTCTGTTCTACTTAGTTGTGTTCACTCTTTATTCTCTTGTGGAAACATACCCACCATAACCCATCCACCATAACTAAATGTATTAAAACCCTGTATTATTCCATCCTTTATTGTAATTAAGCTAACCACATCCATCTAAGCTTAACTCATCTCTCATATTTGATATCATATATATTGAAGCATGCCACTCATACTTCACTTCTCCCTTCCTAGATTGCTTATAAATTAGCTCAACATACCCTTGGGCATCCAAATGATCACCTATATTATTTTACATTATCTCTAAGATAACCCTCATATATTTTTATCTTTTTTCCCTCATTTCTATGTCAAACAACTCTACTACATTTGTTGTAACACCATATTCTTATCTAATTTTAGTCTTCAAGATTTATGAAAAAAGATCATCCATCTCCTTTTGGAATGTTGTCCTGAATATCTTCTCTTCATCCCCTTTTACACATGATTCAAATTTATCATCTTATATAATATTTATTTTATCATGTACTTATAATTCCTCATAAACATATACTCAATCTCATCATCTTTAAGTTGCATCCTTACTACAACACTACTCTCTTCTCCATTCAATGCTCCCTCTAAAACAACCATGTGTATTTACTTTCACCTCATTAACATCCAAATTCATGTATTTAAAGAGACATTTGCTAGGTACAATATCATCCTTTATTAAAAATCCTTTGTATGATAACAACATCAACTCCTCCATCTCATTACTTTATTTTACTTTTCCTTTTTCTCTCTTCATATACATTATCTTAGCTATAGGCTGATTTATATCTCATTTATTCATCCTCTTATTAATCACAATCATTCCATCTACAAATATACTTAAAATAATGATCCCCATATGAAACAATTAAATCTTTGACTCATGAGAGTCCCTCATTAAAATCTTATGGGGGCTGATCCCTCACCTTGTGCATCCTTCATTTTCCTTGGTAGAAACATATCAACCACCATCCATATCTCATTCTTGTCTCTATGCCACATAGGTGACATTATTCCTTTCTTATTATTGACCAAATTATCATTATAACAACTATAAAACCAAATTCTTAATTTTTCCTTCTTACAATTCACTCTCTACTCATCCCTTAATATGTGTAATGAATGTATACTTTCCTTTGTCTATTGCTATCTTATGGAGAATTTTTTCTCCTTATTTCAAATCTCCTTCAATATATTTCTTGAGAGTATTCTCTCTCAAATATAATAAATATTAATAATTTATTCCCACTTTTATGTCCTCTTGGGGAAATCCTTTGAATAAAACCATCAACTATCCACTCTCTATTTACTTTATTTAAACTAAGATAATATTCTACTATTGTCATGTCCATATAAAACAAATATTCAAACTATTATAATAACATTTACTTGTTCCACTTCTCTTGATTTATCATACATGTGAATGTGTTGGACTAAACCACACTTTTTCCTCTCATTTTTAATCTTCTTCGTTGATGAATTTGAAATATGGCATACACTTCTTCAACCTATTCATCATTCATCATATCCATGTTGTCCAATTCTTCTCCATTTCTTGAAATCTTATCATAGCTTGCATTCACATGATAGACTATCAAATATACATTCTAATCAATCCCCATTTCTATCCTCTCCTCATTATTCACTTGATTATCTACATCTTCCTCATATAGATGGTATTAACTCATACTATCCTCATGTATTCACTTGAACTTCATCGACCTTTATTTTTTCCTTCACAAAAACCCAAATTTATTCTTGGCTGACCTCTTCATTTACATGCATTTTTTCCTTCAAGGAAACATGTAACTTTATGTGTTTATCCCCAGCCTTCCTTCATTACATAAGATAGAAAAAACAAATGCATTTCCCCTATTCACCAAGGATAATTTTTCCTCTTCCCATACCAAAAATTATTTCCCATCTTCCACTAATGGGTCTCCTCATTTTGGTGAATATTATATCACCTCCATATCCTTTTCTATGAGGATTTACACCTATATGGTCTACTCACATATTTATTTATCTTTTCTAATTTTAAATACAATCTTGGTATTCCCACAAGGAAATATCCTTATCCTAATGATTTGAATATAATATTTTTCTCTTCACTTGTAGCCTTCTCATTATTATTTTTCAAAATATACTTGAGTAATCACATGGAAACTTACCTCTCCTATTACATCTTAATGAAATATCCTCCTCCTTTATAATAATTCTAAATATTTAGAGCTTAGTCCACCATTCTTATTATAATATAGGGTATACAATATTGTTCATTAACTTGGAAACCATATATTACCAACTTCTAACCTTTTTATTTCCTTTCTCTTGTCTCCTAACTTGGAGAAATCTCTAAGACACCATTGTTCTATTACATAACCTCTTGATTAAAACCTTTATTCTCATGGGGTCTTCTTCACTCTTATCATAAAAACATTTTCTAACTCAACTATCCATTTCATAATCTCATCTAGGCTCTCTCTACCAAAAAATAAAATAACATTATTATTTGGACTACCTCTTTATTGAACATTGACCTCTATTGGTATCTTGTCTTTTCTTCTTTAAAATCTCTCCAAAGCATCAAAATTTAATTATATAGATATAAAAAATATAATCAAAAAATATCATCTCACACGTTCTCTACACTTTCATTAAATCTCACACATAACAAAATCATCTTCTCTCCGATGCAAGCTTATCTTTCACAACTTGCTAATGACTCAAGTATACAAGGAAAAACCTTAATTTATTACCAATTAAAGTATTATAGGTTAGGTCCCAATTTAAATGAAACAAATTTATACCATCCAAAATACAATTTATTTATTTTTGTCTAACCTAATTCATGTTATCCAACCCCTTTTCTGTTTATTTTATTGAAAACTATTTTTTTTGTATTTTAATGGAAATTTATAAATAGTAAGCTTGTAAATTGTATTAAAATAAAAATATATTATAATAATATAATATTATTTTTTATTGGTACTTAAAATGAATTCCCAACCTCAAACAAACCTTATACACAACATGGACTGTGGTTTTGACCAGAATATAGTTTTTAGACCTTCCCAATGCATGCACGCATACATAAAAATCACCATCAAATTTTCTAAGATGAATTTAGTTTTATTATTACAAGTTTTTTAGGACATAAACAATAAAAAAATTACCAAATACATTTTTATGAACACTTTTCTTGAGCTATGATAGTCCTAATATTCTTTTAGGCATTTTAACATATACTTACATAGATTTTGGTATCTCAAATTATTGCTATAGAAGAGGAATGATCCATGGAAATTTTTACCTTCACCATATACATGGATAACCCATCTCAAATATGTTATTATAGTTTTAATTTATTATCCAAATAATTTAACCTACACACTCCAAAAAATGTCCCTTTTCTCATTGTTTCTGACTCTATTTCTAATTTTTCTTATTGTTGTCCAAAAAATATCCTTTGAGCTGAATTTTTATAGTATATTTGGGTGCCTAATAGACTCATATAATAATTAATTATGAAAAAAAATCATTAAAAACATTTTTTGGCTTCATTTTGGGTTGTTTTTGAAATATTTGCCTGTGTTTGAATCTCACAATATTCTCTTTCTTGTTTCAAAAAAATCTTTCCATGTCATCTCCATACAAAACCCAAAAATATATATATAATTTTTTTTGGTTAAGGTGGCTCAAGGACTTCCAACCAACACTTTTCATATGATAATTGTTTTATATAATGTCAATAAGAGAAAATGAAACCATAATAAAATTACATTTTTTATGATGCAAGATTACCCAATCACCTTGGATGCTCTTTCATCACTTATGAATCTTATACATCTTTATAAATATATAAAAGGATAAGTTAAAGGTAATTTATCAATGATAAAATTTAAATGGACCCATACAATTAAGAAGGACAAACCTGTACAATGTATGGTTTTGTCCTAGATGAACTTGTATGGTCCATGGGTATATCTTGTATAAGATTCATGTTGTGTCTTTGAGGAAGGGTTGGATAACATGTGATAATAATCTAAATTTGTTTATAAATAACTTTTTAACAATTATTAATGTGGTTTTAGGATAAATGTACCATGTGTGGATCTATGTGAGGCCAAGTTTCTCCTAGAAATATGATAAAATATACAAGTTTGACAAAAAGGTAAATTAGGGATAAGACAGTGGGAATAAGGGTCTTGTGTCAAATTCATGTGTATGCATAATTCTCCCACTTTGGTTTGGGTATGCCTATGAAATTCATGTGTGCATTAAATAATAAATTTAAATAAGTTGAAACATGCATCTTTACTTATTTATAGAAGGATGAATAATATTTTACCACCATTCAATATAAACTTCCACCCACACTATATGCTTGATATACCTAAAACAAATTCCAAATTATATAAGTGGTTAGATGTTCATGATATGTTTTGATTACTAAAATTTTTGAAAATTTGATTTTGAATTTAGAAATGGAGCAAAGGAAATAATAATTTTTCTTTCTATTTCCTGAATGCCAAACTAATTTTTTTCATAGGTGTTGAAATATATCCAACACTTCTTTATGATTCCTTGAAACCCAATTTTTCACATCATATAATTTCAATGAGCATTTAAAACTAGTTAAAAATTTCTATTAGAGTCACCAATGCCTAATTTATTTTTTGTTCTTATTTCATTACCATCTTATAAAAATATTTTAAAAATCCCTTGATATATGCCTCCTTTTTTAGGTGATGGATGAAGATCTTGTGATGCAACAACTCATATCATTGCAATCACTCATCTCAAAACTAAAAGGTAAAATTATTAAAATGTTATGAAAAATAATAAAGTCAAAGTGTTTTAATATCCTAAAAATATGAAATTTGAAAACTTTCCACAATCATTTTTTTTTAAAGTTTGCATATTTTAAAGTTTTAATTAGCATCCAACTATGACATGTAGATTCTTGTAAAGTGAAATCTAGTGTAATAAATATAATATCATATCAATCATAACACATTAGGGTATGGTTCTCTCTTTGAAAGTGTAAAATGGGAAATAATTATTATGCTCCCAAATTTTATAAGGACACACCTTATTTGGACTAGATAAACAATGAAAACACACCCAAGTAGGTTTCCCCCATATATTCAAGGTAAAAAACATGTCAACATAGGTATCACATAAGTATGCCAAAATATGCATGATAGACATCATGGATACAATCATAGTATAATAATAAATTTCACTCAAGTTAGGACCATACATATATATATGATAAAGGACATGGATAGATATTTTTTAAATTATTTTGTGATTAATGTGATATAAATGAAGTAAAACTATAAACATTTAGATTATGTAAAATAGGGAAATAATCATACAAATATGAATGTAAAAGGGTAGATTCACATTACACTTAGATAATTTGAAATTGGAAAAAAAATGGGAGGAAGGTACTTAGCTTGTATTGATGGTTTTTTATCAATGTATTCATCACTATCCTTGAAAATTTATTGTGTATAATATTTAATGGATAAGATAAATAAATAGGGGTTCAAACCCTATATGGATATTACCATCCAAACTAATAACCCTATGGTGATTGGTATAGTTCAGGACATGGTTATAAAGTCCTTATTAATTGTGTAGGTCTATGACACCATAAAATGTGTTTTCTACATATATATATATATACCTCTTGTGTGTGTGATTACTTTTGGTCCTAGGAATTGATTCATGTTTTCCTTCTATTTCATTTAAAACCCCAATCTCACTTTTGAGCATAAGATGAACCTTGGAAAGTGGATTATTACATTGGGTTGGATAATCTTGGGAACTCTCCATTAGTTGACTAACCATTTACTATGTTCTTATACTCTAAAGAGGGATAAAATCACATGGATATCCCTCACATATGTGTGTGTACACCACTATGATCAAACTAGAATGCAATGCAATGTTTGTATTTTGACACTTGGGACAAATCAAATTTGACCTTATTTTTATTCAAACTTGGATATATGGATGATCTTTTAATATATATTAAGATATGTTTTCCTTTGTGATAATGTCAAAAGAGAGTTATAATTTTTTTTGAAAGTTTGTTGGGAATCTTAAGGGTAGTGTCCAAGTGAGTATAACATTAATATTGATTTGTATTTATAACTAACTCTTTGATATTTCCTACTATGACCAACCCATAAAACATTTTTAGACTGACCCAATAGACACTTCCCAATTTTGAAACTATCCATTGGGTGTTCTCAGACACTAATAATAGAGTAAAACACTTGAAATAAACCATAACTATCTAATTATTTCTAGTACTATCCTAGCAGTGAAAATTTGTGATATGGTATATGGAGATAATCTATTCAACATTCTAAAAGGTTCTTGTGTAGACTAGGATGATCATAATATGTGTATCTATTAAATTACATTAGCCAAGATAATAAGTTGATATAAAGATATGGGAAAGTGTGCACATAGTAAAATTTATAGAAAAATTCCAAGCACATAAAAGTGTGTCAAGGTTGATGTTGATAAAGTATCTAATACAAAATTTAGGTTTCTAAAAATACCCCTATTTTAATCAAATATTGATAATTCTATATTAAAATAATAAATTTGGTACTTTTGATTAAGTGCACTTGGTGTTGGCGTGTATGCCCAAAATGTCTTATTTTATCCATGCAAAACCTATAAGGAAACATTTATAGATAAATTTCCTCTCATGATATAAAATCTTATATAATCTAGATAACTGAATATTTGAAATTATAAAATCAAGGAAAAAATACACCTAAGGGTACATGAATCAAGTTTCTACTTATTTAACTCATTTGGAGAATAAAATGGGGCGATTATACCCAATGTATATGTAACCAATAAAACCATGATTTGGTTAGTGTTAATGCCTCAACCAACATTGGAGAAGGGTACATGACAAAAGTTGAGAGCTAAATAAACCTCAATGTCATTACATTGCATATCATCATAATTATTTCTATGAAACCTTTAACTATTTTTTATGTAAAGGTGGAACCCATAAGCAGTTTCATATGTAAAAATGGAACCCCAAAAAAAGTCAAAATAAAATGTCAAATCAGTGCTACAAATAGATTGTATATTCAAAGTGCTTACCTAGTAAATTATTCCCTATTGATCCAATATATAGATATAATAATTTTTTTCCATGAAAACATACATTCCCAAAATAAAATCCATTTTTTAATTAAATTCTTATATAATTACATCAACCATACATATAGTGTCATATAGCTTTTTTAAATTGCTTAATCTAAAAAAAAATCTCAATTTAAACCATATAATCTATCTCAAAATGTCATATAATGTTCCACATATTCCTCATAATCATGTGCCCAAAATATGCCTCATATATGTCTCAATATATCCCATATCAATCACATAATCTAACACAAAGTACAAACTATTTTTATATAATGGTTTGAATCTGTAATACAAGCCCACTATATTCCTCCCTTTTGATATAAAGGATGAAGTTTGTGAACCAATCATCTACAAAAAAATGAATTGTGCACCATGTGCTATATATAAAAATTATTCAAGTAAATTATGTATATAAACATGAAAATATAGGTCACCGTATAAATAATTGATCATTCAAACAAGTATGAAACATGAAATCCAAGGCAAAGGGTATACAAGTGTCATGTTAAATAGATATATCAATTATCCATTTAGTAATAAAAAAATGCAATAGATGCATGATATAAATCATGGAATAACACATAATATAAATATTTTTGATATAAATCATGTCACCATGCTCAAAAAAATTCATATATGTAACCATAAACATGCACATAATATTATGACCATGAAGCACACAAAACTAAAGACATGAAATAATTTTGACTTGATTTTAACCTAACATGGACACAAAATGACAAGACATAGTCAATGCACTCATATAACATGAAGTATAGATTTTATTATTTACATGATTCATTCTAATGCTTACTATTATATTATTGAGATATTTTCTTTATTTTTCCCCATCTAAAAATATTGAAATGTTTATGGATATTTTTGGTCGTGGAAGGTATTCTTAGCTTCATAATGAAAGATGATACACTAGTTTTTTAAGGTTTATTTCTTGGAAAGGATTTTTTTATCATGATGTAGATGTTATATCACTATTGATTGAAACATACATTTTTAATTTTATTTGATAAGAAGTTTAATTTTTTAATCTACTTCTTTTGCTCTGTAACTAGGCTAAATCTGGGTAAGATATTTTTTGAGACTATATTGATTTTGTAAGGATTTACGTAACTATTTTATGATAGTAATGAAATGGGTGAGGGACCCCTCCACCCTCTTTTATTGATAAAAAAATAACATTAAATATATCACACATTAATGATCACATAATGTAATTATCATCAACATCAATCATGCATGAAGAAAATAATATTAGTCCAAATAATCAATCAATGTCATCATCTAATATAAAAAAAAACAATATCCATAAGAAATATCACTATAGAAATTATGGGAAATACAAAATGATATATAATAGTTTACCATGATCAATAGACCATTATAGAAAGATAAAACTATTAAGCGTGTAAATATATCCCCAATGTAGGCATGCCCCTTATGTAGAATGGTTTCCCTTGGGTGTAAAATATTTCATGTACATGTATCTCTATGCATCATATGTAACATGTGTGTATTGCATCCCACTCATGTATGTTGTGGCAAGCATGTGCATATAAAACATATATATAATTCACCATGAATATGATAAATACCATTAATAAATCATACATACTAGAAAATCATGTTATTCATAGGTCATAATTTTATATTTTTCAAATAATTGATTTTTTTAATAATTTTTTAATTTTTTAATTCCTATATACCTAAGATCACATCTAAGGGGTGTCTAAATACAAACCTAGGATATGGTAATAGAGTGCTTATCTCTAGATATAAAATCTTATTAAATGCCCATAGGTCATCATAATTAGTGTTATAATATCCAAGTATGTCTATAATATTTATCTTTGCATTATCAAGAAGTATATTCATCAGCATTATGTTTATATTAAAAATATGTGAAGGTTCAAGTTTCATCTTATTATTTTATCAAATTTATGATTTATGTGAAAACCCTAGATGACAACACTACCATGAGAATTTAGGAGAATAATATAAAAAAGATAACATTCACTAATTTTAAACTATTGTGTTATGTAAAATTTCTAAAAAAGTGAAGTTTATGGAGAACACCAAGACATAGCTATAAACTATGCATCCTAAAGGAATATAGATCTAAAACTTTCTATGTAGAGAGGTTTGGTGATTGGAATCATGATCTTAAAATTGCATCTAAGCCTAGAAAATAATTATGGGAAGACAACACTAAATGGGTGGCACTCTTGTCCAACATAGGGTATTCATATCCACTTACAATTCATAATCTATGTTTTTGGCTTCTATGTAACTTCGTCTATAAATCCTATATCTAGTGAAGGAGCTTCCAATTACTTGTAGAGACAACTTTATGACTAAAATTACTTCAAAAAAACCATGTTCCTTGACATGTGAAGACCAATTCAAATAAATGGGAAAAAGGGGTTAACAACTCAAGTTAGGATAGACCTAAAAACCCCATGTGTTGATCACTACCTACATACCAATACTCTAAGGAGGGATCAAATTTCATGTATTTATCCCATGCTATTGTGGTATATGAATAATAATGTAATGTACTAGATACTAGTTAAATATTTATGTTATTAGATTATTTAATAGTGACTTATAATCTATGACATGTATTCAAACTTGAATTATGGGTTAATAGGGTTGTATGTAATTAAGATTTGGAAAATGGATATTTTGTTCTCCATGTGCAATTTTAATTCTTTTATTTTTCAATGTGGAAGCCTCATATGTTAAAAATGGTTTTAAAAGTTCTTATTTAGTCATATCATTAAAAAAAATTAATGGGTCTTCTTAGGTGCATGGCCTGACCTTTCTATGGATTTGAATTTGGTAAACTAACAATTATTTGGTGAGAAGGTAAGAGACAAGAGAAGGACACTAGAGTGGTGCACTCTTGTCCCTAGGGAACTCTTGTCTAATGGGTGATTTTATCATGTTGAGTGTTAAACAAGGCATAAAAGATGTCTAAATTTGATAAAGATAAGGCTAAGTTCATTTGGGGGTCATATATCAACTTAGAAGTGTGTGTAAGGTGGTCAAAAGTGATCAAAAGGGGCCCTAAGATAGGTATAGAGATAAGTGTGAAAAATAATGGTTTAAAGTGCATGATTTTAGCTTAAATATTAATTTTAAGTGTCTAAATTTTCTCCCCTTTTATTATAGTAATGAAATGAATTATAATTACTAGAGTAAAAGGAAAAAATAGTGCATACCAAAACTTATTTATGGGGAGTCCTGAATATATTTCGTTACATTAAATTGTGCTTCAAATATAAATTTATTATGAAACATATGTGTTTTTACTTGTATTTTCACCATTTTAGGATATTTATCAACTCTCCTCATCCAAGTCACACAATTAAAACACCTCTAGGCTGTGGGTGAGCCTAATAATGAGATGAATCTCTAAATAGGGCTAGCTCCCTTGATGTACCACTTTTAGACCACTATTACACCTATGATTATGAGGTAAAAGTGATAGATAAAACTATAATAAATGATTTGATACACCAAATTAGTTGATGACTACCAACTAGTTGCATATTATGCATGAGAACAAGGGACTAACCAAATATACACTTATCCAATCTACATCTTCTCACATCAATATTTCATTATGAGGTTATGGTGAATGTTTAGGATAGGAGGAATATTCAATAGGTCCATAATGACACTATTGAATAGTCTAACTCACTCAACCTTGACAATTCCTAGAACACTTCACATGACCTACAAGAAGAATCTTTCCAACTATAAATAGGTAAGAGAATGACACAACATACTAAGGAAAAAAGAGACATCACTAAGCAAGATCAATAATCTAAGTAAAAAACATTATTAATAGTCATGTAATAGGTAAAAATAAGTATTATTTATTGATCCATGGTATTCAAATGAGCAGGGCTTCACCATACTCAGGTAGAGCATAAATTACAAAGGCCAAAATGGCTAGTTCTTATAGAACTTGAGAGAGAAAAAAAGAGATAAGTCTAAAGGTCACAATGACACTTTTAAATCTGATAAAATGAGTTAATGTTTCATTAAAAAAATGATGTGAAATGGACCATGAAATGTTAGAAGAGACAAGTGGCTATTCAAGGCATGAAACTATTTAAAAGTTGCATAAAATTCCTTTTATTGGCTTATAAAATTACCTTCATGATTCATACCTATTTAAAAATCACAAAAAATAACTATGTATAGGTATTATTATTTTAATATGAGTTAAGTATTTTATACATGCCTCTCCTTGCATTAGTTATAGTCCCTAGAATCATCTAGAAATGAGTTATCACAGCCTTCACTCAAAGAAAACTCCTCTCTCATAAACCTTGCACACTTGGCCTCAAATTTGGATTTAATTTTACATGAAAATACATATAATTTAGTGTATTAAACTTTTAAATACCATCCATGTCCTTATATTCATTAGGTACACCTTAAAAAGACATCCACTTTAAGCTTTCACACTTCTCACCATCTTGTTCATTATGCAAGTTTTGCCTGGCTGAGATGAGAGCTCTAGTGTGCACACATAGGAGTTTTTAAAAGGAATTAAATTTATATGGGTATTTATCTTAATTCTTAGTCTTCCCTTCCATGTGATTTTGATCTCTTGAAACCTCTTAGAACCTACACAACACAAAAAATAGTCAAAAATACCCTATTTTGTACCCCATCCATATAGTTTCATACAACTCAAAACAATGGGAATGATATTTAAATATTATTATACAAGGATAAATAAATTTAATGGTAAAAATATGCCATCCAACTATCTTTACATCTCCATTTCTTTCATTGGGTCCTTATCCAAAAATTTAGGTCTGTTTACCCTCTTATGCTTTGTTCATAAAACTAAGACATTAAAGTTGAAAAAAATCTCACTAGAGTAGATTTAAATAAATTCATAAACTTCTCCAAAATACTTTAATCTCCATGTAAATCCTCATGAAATATGTGAACATTTCAACTTAGCATATCAAGCTTGTCTTCTCCATCCCCTACAAGCTTGAAGTTGTCTTAAAAAAATGTGGCCTTTTTTGCATTTCTTCTACAAGGTGAAAGATTTAAAATTTATAAAATTACCTCAAAAACATGACACAATCCATTGTAATGTTCATCTCATATTACAATTATAAGTGACCCTCCATTTGGCCTCTAGGCCTAAACATGTTTAATAGCCTATCTATACATTTACGGTTGTAGACCTCCTTATTTAGTTTATCCCTTAGATGTAAGGTCTATCATGTTGGTTTTTATGTTACCCAACTCCACACACCTCCTTTACATTTCCAAATAACCTATGGTTCACCCTTTCATCCTCATTTCCCAAGACTGCAAGGTTTATGCACAAAGGGAAGGCCCTTTGTCTGAGATAAAATAGAGGGAACTACCCTAATCTCTCAGATAATGGTGAATTTTTGAAAGGCTTATCCAATTTGTGAACATTCTATACACATATTTTTATAACATCATTTGACCTTTTAATTTTTCAAAGGACTAAGACAAACTTGTTAGAAAAGGGATTGTATGTAGGGTTTCCTCTAATGGAATGTATGTTACTTTTTTGGGGCTCTCCTTATCTATTTTCATTCCATTGGTGTTCCATGAATAATAAATCCTAATTTTATAAGCACCTATAATTATTTTTAACCATTTATAACACTTTTAAAGTCATACCCTTGAGTTGAATGCTTAAAGTGTTGACTATGTTTCTTGCATCTCTTCCTCGATAGTGAGTCCTGTAGGTGGTCATTCTTGTAACTAGTGGATGAAACTCAGATATAATGTATGAAGATAAACTTATATCCTTTTAGGATCATTTTACACTTGTTTTTACTCATTTTAATCATCCTTTTTCTATACCAACACCCAAACATCACTTCTCATCCCATAAATACCTACAATTGACTATATTAGAGCAAGTAGAGGCATGTGGATGGGAATTCTTCTTAGTGCATGTATCACATTACATTTGGATTATTTTAACCCATTTAAATCATAATTAATAAACAAAAAATTTTGTTTTCATGTTTAATCCCTTTCTATAGATGATATAAAAAATGACCTTTGGTTGTAGGTGCATAGTTCAAGAAGTAGACACCTATAGGTGTATATGGGGGTATAAAACACAACATATGAACCTATTTCATGATAATATATCTCATACATGTTATTTACAACCATAAAAACCCATTAAAACATAAAGGTATGGTTTATACTATCAACTTAAAACATAAAGGTCACTTAGTCATCCAAATCATGTAGATAACAGTGAAGAAATTTAGTACATAAAAGTGTGATTTTGGGTCCTTCAACAACCACTTTATACCAATCATCATCCTTCCAAATTTTTCATGGTTATTTTACCATGTGGAATATAAAATAAAAACACATTATGATGTATCAATATATTCGGTAACCATGATATATGTTATCAACCAAAAGGTGAGGTTCTCTATTTTCACATTTTTGGGATTATGTCCCAGAATAGTCACTGAATCCTTTAGCATGGTTTACCATTCCCATTTATCAACCTAAAAATTCAAACATTACTTAAATAATATTAAAAAAATATTATGACTACAAAAAATGTTCTATCCTATCCAAAATCCACCATTGAGAGTTTTCTACCATCTGCTAGTGCTATTTGTAGATGTATATTATCACATATAAGTAGAGAATGCAAAATTATAGGCAGTGAGTGATGAGTGTGAACAATGTAACCTTTAATTATATATATACATCTCTCAAGGATTTAAAATAGACTCTCTGAATTATAAATAATCCCTTCCAACATGGTGGCATTATGAGATACCTATAGGTAGATGCTAATGGCAGGAGATTGGTATGTAGGTAATAAGCATGAATTAGAACAATATACCAAAGAATATGCTTTTATAGTCACTTTACCTCCTATAATGATGTTTATATGAAACATAAGGATTTTTAAAATTCAATACAAGCTCTTACACTTCCTTTTCAATGTGACTTCTTCCATGAGAGCACCTCCTCTTGCATGATAGTTATAGAGTATGTTGATTGTATGATGTTTATGACTACAATCCCATGAAACATTTCTTAGAGAATTATATTTCAAGTTGATATATATAATAATTATAATTAAACACAATAATTAACCTATCTCTACCCTCTAAAACTACTATCAAAGTAGGAAGACATCAAAAATGGTGGAAACCTACTTATAACACAGAATGGTACCTTCTCTTGCAATATGAGATGATTTGAATATATGAACACATTGAAAAACTAAACTAAGAATGGCTATAATCAAAAAATATATAAAACATCATCTGGATCCAACTTCACCAACTATATTAAATGAACCTATCCAAAATAGAGCAAAACCTATAGGGTGTATAAAATAACGAGTAAAAGAACATAGTCAGTTTGTAAAGGATGGTTCATAAATCATGGTTGAAAAATATTCAAAATATTACTATGTAAATGGATATATATGAGTGTAATACCACCTCACAAAATAATTTGACCTGAAACCTCTTTAACTGTTCGTACCAAGCACAAACCTACTAACCACTTCTATGTGTCGAGAAAGGCAAAGAAGGAGAAAAATGGTTTTATCTAAAAATGGAACTTAAATATAAGTTAAATCATGAAAATTAACTTTAGGAAGATTAATAAATGTTCCATGTCCTTCTCTTATGTGTCACCTTCCCTCATGGGTCATACAAGTGTCAAACTTCCCCATTTTTTAGTTGATTACTTGATCTTTAGTTAGATAACTTGAAAGTTTAAAATGAGACTAACATTCCTAATAGGTAATCTAACTTATTGGACATTTGAAAAGAATTAAGGACATTTTATAACCTCTAAAACTATGCCACTTGCATTTATGACCCCTAAAAGCCTTTTAAATGACTCAAAGTGACAAAGATTAATTAGACTATCATCAAGGCTAAAATATCATTAAATGGAATCAAAAACATATAATACACCCTATGGCATAGTATTAAACCCCCTATAAACCTATAAAGATCATTTTTTTACCTATAGGGGTCTCAATTTGACTTGTAAGGTCAAATTTGGTCAATAATATGTAATATTAGTATTTACCTATGATGAATATCAATATGTAAAATATAAAAATCTAGATAGAGTGATAAGAAATGAATATGACTAATTAGGTATTCAAACCATTGTGCTTTCTAAGTAAAAAAATAGTGACTATGGAATATTGTGTACTTATATTAACATTGAATATCTTAGAATGCACTATGAATTCCCCAATCCTTATCTATGAATGGCTGTGATTAAGAACTCAAGTGTGATTGAATCCATAATTTCCATCCAAAATTATTGGAGTTTATTAGAATCCCTATATGGATCTTGATGTGTGTGTGTGTGTGTGTGTGTGTTGAAAAAACTAGTGTAGATATTGGTGAAAAATAGTAAACCATCCACTGTAGATGGAATGAGGTGCAATTCTAGTGCAAAAATAGAATAAAACTAGTGAAAATACCAATTTCAATATAAGTATGGTGTAAACATTATGGAGAATGACATGAATTGTCATTTCATCTATGAAAATAGTACAAAAATAGTATGAGGAAATAATGTGCCATGCAAATGCCCCAAACTAATATCTGGTGTATATAGATTCTAATATTGAGTAAAACAACTATGATTCTAAGTAGAACATGAATGCTATCCTAGAACAACATGTCTCACATTATTTCCCAAAAATTGAGTAAATCAGAGAATTATGGAAATTGAGACTTCAAAACTGTTGAATACTAATATGAATAAACTAAGGCCCTGATAAATTCTATAAATGTCTATTTTTTGGAATTTATACAATAGTGATGGGAAGGACACTAAAGTAGTGTTCTCTTATCCAAGCTAGTGTTCCTATCTAAATTAGCTTTCTATATTTTTTCTTATCTTGAAATTATGTGAGATATGTAATCATTTTTAGATCTTATCTATTTATTAATATAGGAAGCCTTGTCTCTAAGACAAGCCTCTATGAATGCCCCCTCTTTTGAGGTGAGTTGTTAAGCCTGCATAACAACTTAAATCAAAATAAAAGGTTATATAATAGGTTTTTATGATGTAAAATTATAAATCCCAATAAAAGTGACACATAAAAAAACATGGCATCATTGTCTATGTAAGTTGATCATAGTGATAATGTAATATGCATGTGAAAATAAAAATTCATGAGAAGTGTGTCTAGATAAATTTTATAATGAATCACATAGATAACTAATCAATTAAGTATATAACATTGAATAAAAATACTTAAGGAACAATTCATGATTTACACCATGGCATTGGAAGTGGGTAGGTGCATGATGTCCATCATGGCATTTAAATGAGTAAAAAATCAAATGAAGTGTTATGGCCATGATGCACACAATCAAAGAGTATACACAAAACATGGAAAACACATGATGGAAGGCCAAGGGGAAAAAAATAAGTGACATGTTCAAATTCCACTAATTTAAATATAATAAACATTCAAAGGCATGTTTAAATTCATGTTGGCCATTTTTGGCCCACATATCAAAATTTGCATAAGTATGAAAAGGGAGATTTCAGGCAAGGAAATAACAAGTCTTTGGGAGGAATTTAGATTTTCTAGCAGTGACAACTTCAGGTTTCTAAGGGCATAGTGAAAATCAGGTTTCCAATAGTGCTTAACTTCTAAATATTTTATAAGTAGAAGTAATTTGGGTTTACGAACCTGAATTACTCATAGACAGTGTATTTTGGGGTCTCTAAGGAACACTACTTGATTACTTCATAATTTATGAGTAGTCAAAAACCCAAAATAAGTAAAAGGGCTTGACAAACCCAATTTGGTCTTAAAAAATAGTGCTTCTCAAGTTCTTCAAGGGATAAGTCTATTTCAATAAATCTTGAAGGTACACTTCAACTTTGTTGAAGGGATTTTTCTTCTCCAAGTGGACAATTACACTTTTCTCAAAGGGTATGTTACCATTTAGAAGGACCACTTCAAAATTCTCAAAGGGTATCTTTCCCTTTGAGAAGATCATTTGTGAAAGTCTGAAGGGACACATAGGAAGCTTTAAGGGTCTCTTACCCTTCAAGAAAGTCCATTGTGAAAATCCTAAAGGGTAGTTTTCGAAGATAGACATAGAAAAAAGTCTATAAGAATTGTTTTAGATAAATTGTCTAAAGAAATTACTTTAAGAGGTTTTCTTGAAAGAAATAGTTGAGAATTAAACCTAAGACCATGTCTTGAAAGGAAATGGTGGGCCAATGGATGTCAAAATTAGGATAAGTGACTAGCCATTGGTAGTAATCAGGTTTGAAAAGCCTGAAGTCTTAAGGCTTGGGAAACAACAAAGTGAGAACACTTCAAGATGGACAAGCCTAAAGTTAGTAGGTTTAGAGAACTTAAATTACTCTGCATAGAGTAAATTTGGTTTCTCCATGTACTCTACTTAAAATTATTTATAAGTGAAGGATCTAGGAAAGTTTGAAGTTGGAGAGGCCAAAGAACCTGAATTACTCTACATAGAGTAAGTTGGGATTCTCTAAGTATTCAACTTAAGCTGGGTCCAGTAACATGAGAATCATGATGCAATGAATTGAAGGCTACCATGTGGCATAACTAGAGAAAAAAGGGCCAATCAGTAAAGGAAAAGTGGTATAAGAATGATCAATAAACATGGGAGAGTCTGAGAAGTTGGTAGCTAGAAGTTATGAAGGCTCTCATCCACCATGGTTCACTACTTGCAATCATCATTCTATGCTTAAATGCGTCATGATAAGAAGAGACATTATAGCTACTTATAGCATGACTTTTCAAATGTGCCAAATAAAAACTTAAAGATGGAAGGGGCTTGAGAGTATTGTCTGGTTATCTTAAGTATTGCATTAAGGGGAAATAAGAAAGTACAATGTGAGATTTCCCACCATTGGCATCTTCTTCTTTCTTCCCCTCTTCTCTTCCCCATTTTCTATATAAATTAAGGCCTTAAATCCAAGCAATGATCCCCATATTGGTGATAGAATCACTCTATAGAAATCACTTTATAAAAGACTCTTTTGAAGTAATACATGAAAGACTTTTATGTTTCTAGTTAAAATAAGTGTGCACTTTTGGTTTCATTTACAAAATGTATGATTTTTATTCATCATTTGTGATTTTTTCTAGCACTTTTATTTTAATCCTCTCAAATTTTTGTAGGATTGTGTGAAGTGTCTAGTGTCAAGCTCCCTTTAAAGTGTTACCAGTTCATAGTGTCTCCTTTAGACCTATTTTGTTATCCTTCAAAGTGTAAGGCTTCTCTCCAACCTCCATGTAAATTCTCCATGCCTATGGCCTTGAGATAGAACCAAAATAGTATATGTCCTATTTATATTCATTAGTAATTGGCTCTTTTCCCAGACCAAGTGGATCACTTATTTTGGTGCATCACCTCCCTTACCTTAGATTTTCTTTTCAGTTCTCCTACCCCTTTTTCTTTAGTAAATAGTAGATTTTAGTGTGAGATCAAGAGCTGAAGTGAAGCACCTAAGGAAATAGCCTCATAAAAAAACCTAGAGGTTTAACCTCACCATAGGATACCCACATCCTAATGTTGTTCCCATGCTTGTAGCTAAAAGTGAGGGACCCTAAAGAACTCTCTCATAAGGGTGTAATTCTAGTCTATAATAGTTGTAGCACACCCAGTGGGACCACTACCATTTCATTTTCATGAAATATTGGTAAAATTTGATGCTATTTTGATCAATTTGTAGTAGTGTTAGCATTCATCCTTTAGCATCTGGTGACTCCAATGAACACTCAACTATCTGATGGTAGAGTAGTATCTATCTTTCATGTCAACGGTGACTATAAGATAAAATTCTATAGGTATTCCTTTTGAGTTTATTGAATTACATTTAAACTTAGCGAGAAGGTTAAGGTTCACCCATACTCACCCTTATGTAAGAAGCTATCCTCCTAAACCAGTCATAAAGTATAAATACATAAGATCTTTATCAGCCCCTCTTGTTCTATGATTCCCCAAAGAGATTTTGTGGACTTTAGTGGCCAAATCCCTTTAAAATTGCCATAATATGATCCTATACCAGTAGTATCCCTAAAAAGTGTTCCTTATTACACAAGAGAACAAGTTATAACTCTTACTAAGCACATAATGGACATAGCTAGCTTCTGTAACATTCATAATATCATAGTGAAAAACATGGTTGTTAGGATATTGGTTGTATCTTTCAAAGTAAAGGCATTAGACTGGTATAGGGGCCTAGCTCCTAATTATATCATTTCATGGGATGAGCTAGGAATAGCCCTATGTAAAAGGTTTGTAGATAAGAGTGATCATATGTCATTTCCAGAACAATTGACCAAAATCAAGAGAGCTCCTCATGAAGTTATGCAAGACTTCAATAGGAGATTTTAGAAGGCATGAGATGGAATTCTAGCAGCTATTACACCATATCCAAACTTTGCCTTTTTTTATTATTTGAAGGATCTTAACATAGACATAGTTTTAATGATTCAATCTATGGGAGGAGACATACTACTATATGCATATGAGGTGGAAATCAAGGCATAAAATTTCCTAGTTTAGGGTAGTAAGCTTACTCCTAGACCCTCAATGCCTCTTTTTCTAGAGATGAAACCACCTCATGTAGTCATTCTTCCACTTGATGTTATACTTCTAACACAAATAATTATTGATGTGCCTTCACCTAAGTAAGATAAGGCCTCTACTAGTGGATTCAACAACTCCCAAGAATAGAAGAATTACTTGGAATTAAAAAGCATGCTCCAATCCTTAGGGAATGATGTGGTCAATGTTAATAGGTAGAAATCTTATAACAAGCCTTATCAAGCTCAATATTATCCTTAGTAGTAACCTTAGAAAGCTAATAGGCCACCCTAAAAAGGAGTTTTCCAAGGACACGGGTAGCCTAATAATGCTAGGTAACATAATTATAATCTAAACATTATAGGCCCTTCCAACTCCTTGTTCCAAGTTCAAAACAATGTGGCTTAGAAGGTTGAAGGGACAATGCCTTGGAATAATTCTTTTGGATAATCCATTGTGCCAACTAATGGCTCCAACAAAACGTTCAATGATCAATGGCAATAGGCTATTGCTTATGGATATAAACAAGATCTTATGGCCCAAAACATAGAGGTACCCACACTAATAAAGCAAGAGCAACCTCCATAAGAATAAGGCTTGAATCAAGGGTCAAATCATCTATAAGCCTTAATGGTCATCAGTGAGCAAGAGGAGTTCTATGCATCCAATAAGCAGGCCACCCCTAGTCTGACTCATGTCCTGGTCTTAGAAAACATAAGGTTTAAGAGAAGGAATATGGGTGACAATCAGGAAGATTTTAAAGAACCTCTTATCACTGCTCCTTCACTAACAAAGCTAGTATTAGTTGCTCCCAAAACCTAAGCAAATGCTGGGTGTATGCCAATCAACATTATGGAGTAAATGAATAAATACAGTGTGAGTGTACCAATGTGGGACATGATTTCTATTCCTAACCAAGGAGACATTATTTAATAAGGTTTTTCCAAGATGAGTCTTTATACAACTACAAGTAAGCAATTAAGGAAGGAATATAAAGTCTTCACTAATACATCCAAGAGTCCTTTGGTAGAAATTTCAAGTAGTGTGACCAAGCCCCCTGCTACCATTTTACATCTCATTAATCATCGATAACTCCTTGGTGCACAACTATTTGGTGGATAGTGTGGTCATCACATTAATCATGCCAAAGTCTGTTGTTAACCAGCTGAACCTCAAGTATGAGATATAAACTAAAGGATTCCTATAGCTTGATGTTTCTTCCACAAATCCATCAAGTATCATCAAGAATTTGAGCCTAACCTTGTGTGTTTGTCCTAACATGTCCATGGTACAAGACATGCTGATCTTGGATGTCACTCCTTGTTTTACATTAGTCTTTCCAAAGAGTTCACAACCAAGATTAGGGGTTACCTTATAGTAGATTGGCCTTACATGGCATTCAAAACAAGGTATGGGACTAAGGTCTTGATTAAGGCTAAACCCATGGCATAATTCCACATTAAACCCCATCAACTAGATAATGTAAACCTTAATTTTACTATCCTTTATGAGGATGAGTTACAATTAGCCAGGAGTTGAACACTCATCCTAAAGAGGTTCTAGACTTGTTCTTAGATGAGCTATGGGGAGATAACCAATTTTTCAACCCTTTATAAGGTGTTGAGGAAAGAGACATGGGTGTCTATCTACTACATGAAGAGAATCATCCCATGCCTTCCCTCATTAGACCTAAAAAAGACCCCAATGGTTTATGGAAGTTGTTATTTAATGGCTCAAGAATAAAAAATGGTGTAGGTGCTAGGGAAATGTTGGTTTCCCCTTTGATTAATAAGATGTTCTCTTCCTACAGGTTCCATTTTAGTTTCTCTTCAAATGCAGTAGAATATGAAGGCTTGATGCATGGCCTTCAATGGGCTAATAAAAGAGGAATCAAACTACTGCAAGTTTATGGGGATAGAAAAATTATAGTAAAATAAATTAGAGGCCTAAATGTTATAAATAATTCCTTGATGAGGTCCTATAAAAATTGAGTGTGGGACCTAATTTAATATTTTGAGCATAGATGATGATGATCAAGTAGCCAAGATTTTGGAGCATAGATGATGATCAAGTAGCCAAGATTTTGGAGCATTTTCATGATGGGCCTATAGGAGGTCATTCTTATCTAAAGAATACTACAAAAAAGATCATGAGGTTTAGTTACTACTAGCCTATCCTCTTCAAGGACACTTATGCATGGGTGAGGAGGTGTCAGGAATGTTCTCTCTTCATAGGTAAGTAAAGGTTAGCAGCTTTCCCTCTCAACCTGATTTAAGTGGATCAACCAATCATGCAGTGGGGTTTAGATTTCATTAGTGTGATCAACCCCCCATCAAGTGTAGGACATAAGTGGGTGCTTACTACAACTGATTACTTCACTAGGTGGGTGGAAGCCATTGTATTGAAGGAAGCCAATGAAAGTGTCTTAGGTTTTTATGATAGTAGTGTGACCAAGTTTGGTGTTCCATCCACTATCATATATGATAATGATATGGCTTTCCTTGGTTTGAAAACAAGTGAATGGGATCTCAAAATTTGCATCTATCTTATCACTTCTTCAAATTATTATCCTCAAGGAAATGGACTAGCTAAGTCTACAAAAAAAAATTTGTTGAGGATTATCAAGAGGACCATGGAAGAGAATCAAAGGACATGGCACACCAGGTTGAAGACAACCTTATGGGCTGGCTGGGTAACTCTTCAAGCTATTATTAGAAATTCTCCATATGTTCTATTATATGGAATGGAGTCCAAGTCACCCATTTCCCTTGAGTTTTTTACATTAGAGCTAGTCCATTAGTTGGAGTTACTAGAAGATGAAATCATGAATGTGAGATTGGCAGAACTCATAGAGCTTGAGGAGACAAGGGACCTTGCAATGAAGATGTTAGAGGCACATCAATATCAATTAAAATAGGCTTTTGAAAAGAGAGATACAGCAAGGAATTTTAAGGAAGGAGACTTGGTTCTCAAATGGGACTTGAAAAAGGCCAAACTACGCAACCATACTAAGTTTGACAGCTTGTGGAGTGGCCCTTATTTTATCCATGGATGTAAACATCATAAAAGTTTTTATCTTTCCTAGCTAGATGGTTTAGTATTACCCATCCTAATCAATAGGATTCATCTAAATCCATGTTATTATAAGATTTTGTAACCATTATATGTTATTATACATTTTGTATAGCTTTTCATGTTTTACTTTAAGTGCCTTGTGTACATCTATTTTAGTTGAGTGTTTTCCCTTCCCTAAGTGCCCTACACACAATTTGTTTTATTTTGGTTTTTCTTGTTGCTTCAAGGGAGACTTCTAAAAAAAATTAGCTTTGTACAAACGCAGTGACTTTATGCCCAATATATTGAACAAAGCAAATGAGCTGGGTTCTCAAGCATAACATGCATGCTTTTGTATGAATCACCAAAAATATTGGCCATTTTTGGCCTACATATCAAAATTTTCCTAAGTATGAAAAAGGGAGATTTTAGGTAAGGAAATATCAAGTCTTTGGGAGGACTTAGGGTTTTCTAGTAGTGACAACTTTGGGTTTTTGAGGTCACAATAAAAATCAAGTTTCTAGTAGTGCTTAACTTTTAAGTGTTTTATAAGTAGAATTAATTCAGCTTTACAAACCCAAATTACTCATGGATAGTGTATTTTTGGGTCTCTAAGGAAAACTACTTGATTACATCATAATTTTTGAGTAGTCAAAAACCCAAAAGAATTAAAAAGGATTGACAAACTTGATTTGGTCTTAAAAAATAGTTCTTCTCAGGTTCTTCAAGCGACAAGTCTTTTTCAAAAAATATTGAATGTACAATTCAAATTTTTTGTAGGGCTTTTCTTTTCCAAGTGGACAATTACAATTTTATTGAAGGGTATGTTACTCTTAAGAAGGACCATTTAAAAATTCTTGAAGGGTATCTTTCCCTTCAAGAGGATTGTTCATAGAAGTTTGAAGGGACACATAAAAAGCCTAAAGTGTCTCTTACCCTTTGGGAAATTCCATTGTGAAAATCTTGAAGGGTAGTTTTCAAAGACAGACATGGACAAAAAGTTTTAAGGAATTCCTTTGAACAAATTATCTAAATAAATTCCTTCAAGATATTTACCCAAAAGAAATAAGCTGAGAATGAAACCTGAGACCAAGTATCCAAAGGAAATGATGGGCCAATACACATAAAAATCAATATAAATGACTAACCATTAGAATTAATTGGGTTTGAAAAGCTTGAAGTCTTAAGGCTTGGGAAATATCAAAGCGAGAAGACTTCAAGATGGACAAGCCCAATGTAAGTAGGCTTAGAGAACCTAAATTACTCTACATAGAGTAAATCGGGTTTTTCTAAATATTCTACATAAAAGGCTTTATAATTGAAGGATCTGAGAAAGTCTAAAGTTGGAGAGGCCAAATAAATAAAATTACTCTACATGGAAATATCTCCCTTAGACCTATTTTTTATCCTTCAAAGTGTAAGGCTTATCTCTAACCTTCATGAAAAATATCCATGTCTATGGCCTTGAGATATAGCTAGAATAGCCTACGTCCTATTTGGATTCGTCAGTAGTTGGCTCTTTTCCTAGACCAAGTGGATCACTTATTTTGGTACATCACCTCCCTTAGCTTAGATTTTCTTTCTAGTCATCATCCTAACCCCATTTTCTTTATAAAACTTATATTTTAGTTTGAAAGAAAGAGCTAAAGTGAAGCACCTGAGGAACTAGCCTCATAAAAAATCCTAGAGGTTCAACCTCACCATAAGATACCCACATCTTAAGATTTTTCCCATGCTTGTAGTTAGAAGTGAGGGATCCTAAATAACTCTCTCACAAGGGTGAAATTCCAAGCTATAAAAATTCCCTCATGTGCATAAAAGGAAGCAAGGGAGGATTAGAGCCACATAGAAGGACATATTCAAATGTCCACATTCATGAAGAGAAAACACACATAATGACATGTTCAAATGTCCTCACATGCATAAAATCATAGATATAAAAGCTTAAATCCACTTGGTAATGACATATTCAAATTTACTTAGAGTAAACAAAGAAGTGCATACAAGATACAAATCTAGGAAAAAAAAATAAAAAGCATGCATGATTATGTATTTTGATCGACAAGAGCTAAGTTATAATTTGATAAATATCTAGTAACTGAGATAGGTAATAATATATCACAATGTTCATGAGTGATCAATATTTTAATATGTAATACAGAGTAAATTAATGATAATGTGAGAAATATAATGTGGTAAAATAACGATAAAACCTATGTTTACCATGCCCCTAGTGAGTTAGCTGACGAATATACATGTTGTAGGAAACCTGTAACTGAGTAGTGATAGTCTAAGCTCACTTAGACAAGAGTGGGTTAAGGGACACTAGAGAAATACACTATTATACTATAAAACACTCTTGTTTTGATTTGTAATAGTAAAAGCACTTGTAATTGGTTTTAGGAATGATGTCATGTATAATCTATAGTCACTCATATACATTAGTCAATCATGTATGATATAAAAGTGGCTAAAACATATATAAAATACTATCCACAATTAAAATTATGTAAGAAAAAGTATATATAAACATGTGTAGGTCATGATTTTATTATTTTATTCAATATTTTATTATTTTTCATATATGTGAGCTGAAAAGTAGAGAAAAAGATAGTACGTGATAAGTCTTATAAGGTAATCACAATCAACTAAACCTGTGTCAAGAAAAGGAATTATGAATTTTCATATATGAAAAGGTGGGTGCTAATTTTGAATCTAATATTAATGAATAATATGAATATGAAACCCCTTCCATGATATATCTATCACTACCATACTAATTATGTTTAACTATGGGGATTTTTGGAGCCCATCTCAGAATAGGTAAAACATGTATCATTACCTTATGTGAAGAGCCCATGATACTTTGTAATATTAAGATAGGGTATGATATAGTGGAGAGTGGATCTCTATAATCTATAACAAATCTATTCTAAATCATCTTCTCTAAAATAGGCCTTTATAGAAGTGTATATATCTACTATGAAAATATCTATGCATGTTGTTCCTTTTTAACTGGCTATATGCTAGTGACATTTCTATGTGGTAAGGGATACTCATATGGGATCCCCAAAACTATAATGAATTAATTATCATATATGTATTTCATGAATTTATGAACTATATAAGGAACCACATGAATTTACTAAATCCAAGGACATCCTAATAAGATGTCAAATACCCCTACACTAGGTACTATTGTGAATCTGGTGGCCACATATACTTCAACATGTGATGGTAAAATAATATCACCAATGGAAATATGTATGTGATCATTGAATATTTTGATGACTATGGTGGTGGGAATAATATCCCTATCTGTGTATCCAACATGATAAAGAAGCATGTTTGTACACATTTTCACAGTTGGCCCATTATTGACCATGACACTTTGAATAAGCTAGTGTTTAATATGTGTACGAATAGATAAAGAGTGTAGATTTGAGTTATCATCAATTATATCATATTATATAAATGTACTAATTGTCCTATATTTAATGTTTCTATGATAATCACTTAGGATACAATTTAAAGGATGTTATTCTTTTGCATGAGAATGATAAGAAACTACTTGAGGGTGTGCATTGTATGTATAATGCATGATTAATATATCTATAATATCATTATTCTTGTGATTAGGAAAAAACTTAATAGATATTTTCATTTATTTTAGTTTAATTGGTTATGTCTTTGTAATTTCTATTGGCATGCCCACATTAATGATTTTTGCATATATCAAATCTTGAATCTTGTGTCTTAAACTAATACATTTGTTAGTAGTATGGCCTAGTGTCCTATGATAATCAAAATGCATTTTGGTCTAAACCTTTTGTAATATTTTAATTCATATCAACCTCTTTAATTATATGGATATATATTATATTAAATTCCAATAGTGGTTTTAAAATCTTATATGGAGCTTCTGGTAGGTTAGTGAATTGCCATTGTGGAGGAGCTGATAAGACAATGTGTGGAGGAGGCTCTATAACTAGATATACTATTGCTTTTTATCATTATTATTATCAGTTGGTCTTGCCTTATATGGTTAATTTATTGAATTATTGATTTTGGCATCTAAATTGGTTTTTTACTTTATTAATTTCATTTCCAATAATTATGGCACAAATCTGTGAATAAGTTAAACTTTTTGAACATAATGGATTCATGTAGAGATGGAAGCAAACTTTGCTTAAATACATCTTGTAATTTTCTATCTTCTATAAGATTTTTCATTATGGATAACATTGTCTTGTATCTTAGAACATATTATGTGATAGGCTTATTAGATCTTTGTTGGAGTAGGGCTATTTGAGCACTTGAAACCTTCTCACTAATATTTATTGAAAAGCATGCTATAAATATATCATCTAAGGGATTTAATGCATGAACTAATTAGTGTGGTAAATCATAGAACCATTATAATTCATAGTCTTTTACACTTCTTGGTAATCACTTGGTCAATAATATGTCATTGGACACATAGTCCAAACATGTTTCGTGAAACACTCTGAGATATTGTTTAGGGTGACCCTTGACATCATAGAGTGTAATCTTGCCTGACACAAATCCTATAGGTAAAAGATATACTACTATATTCCATGCCATTGGAATTTTTAGTAAAATATGAGAATAGTGTGCCTAGTTAGGTTTATAATGAACGTTATCCAAATGAAACACCTCAGTTTGTAAAGATAGAATATATTGCATAAGGAGTTTTACATAGGGAGTATCATAGTGTGTGCTAACCAAAAGTGGTGTTCCAAAAGATGGAGTAAGAATTGGCATGGTAATTTTTTGAATCCCTTGAGTTTCCCCCATTATGGAAGGTGGTATTAAATTTTTATCTAGAGGTAGAGTGGGGTTATAATCTCTTATGATTGTCCATCAAGTGATTTATTAAGTTATTCTCTAACAATGTTGATAAAATCTTCTTACATATCCTTATTATATGAGAGAAACCCATGTAACTATTGCCTATATGTGTCATAAAATCTATTTATTTTCTCTACCATTATGGATTGATTAACTTAATTTAAAAAATATATGGCTTGGGAAGAATTGAGTGTGATACTATATAGGGTTAAAGTAAGAAGACAATTTTTTGAGTTTGAATGTGACATAAATTAAGATGATATAATAGTGCAAGTGTTATAGAATTTAACAAATCTAAAAATTCTAAAACAACTAGTGGAAATAATATAGGGATACAAACCCTAACATAATATAAAATTAGGGTTTGGTAATATTTGATAATAAGTGGGTTCACCAATGTGTTTTATCAAATTTGGTATTTATGTGAAAACCGTAGATGACAACACTACCTTAAAAAATAAAGAGAATAATATAGCAAAGATAACATTCACCGAATTAAAACTATAGTATTATAGAAACATACTAAAAATATCAAATTGTATGGATAAAATCAAGAGTTAGCTAGAAATTGTGTCTCCTAAAGGAATTTAGATGAAAAAATTGTTGTGTAGAGAGGTTTGGTGACCAAAATTAGGATCCTAGAATTGGATATGGACCTAAATAATAACACTAAAAATAGGACACTAGATGGGTGGTGCTCTTAAATAACTTGGGGCACTCTTATCCACTTATAATGTAGAAATCAAGATTTATAGGTTATTTGTGCCTTCATTTATAGAGCCTATAAATGGTGCAGGAGCTTGAGATCACTTAAAAAGAATATTGTGTGACTAATTTTCCTTCAAAAAATCCTATTTATTTGACATGTGAAGACCAATGTAAACAAATTGGAAAAAGGGTTAGTGCTTGAAGTTGGGAAAGAACTCACCACCCCATGTGTTGAACATTGCCTATATACCAATACTCTAAGGATCAAACTTCATGTAGTTATCCCATGTTATGTTGGTGTGTGAACAATTGGTGCAATGTACTATATATTGGTACAATACTAATATGATTAGATGATTTAACCATGACTTGTGACATGAAACATGTATTTATACTTGAACTTTAGGCTAATAGGGTTGTATGTAATCAGAATTGGTAAAAATGGATATTCTACTCTCCATTTGCAAGTGTAATTTTGGTGTTTTTAGATGTGAAAGCCTCTTGTGTGCCAAATGGTTTGAAAATTACTTATATAGTCATATCATTGAAAATCCTTTGAATGTATCTTTTTAAGTACATGTGTTGACTTTATTATGGCTTTGAATTTGGTAAATTAGTTGTTATTTAGTGGGAAGACAAGAGAGGTGGGAAGGACACTAGAATAGAGCACTCCTATTTCATATTGCACTCTTGTCTAATAGGTATTTTTTTAATCATGAACTAACCCTGTGGCCTACTGAAGACATGTGATTATAGCTTGTTTTAGCATGTTTTAATAGTAATAGATTAATGACTATTGATGTTGGTTTTATTTTTAAATGGTTTTGATGTAGGATACCTTGGGTAGTTGTTTTTATATATTATGTCATGATTGATGCTTGCACTAGATCCAATTTATCCTAATAGATATACTATTTGCATTGGATTTATTTTATCCAATTTATATATTGATTAAATTTAGTTA
>JARHVA010001133.1:92500-185000 GCA_037957365.1 Torreya grandis
TCTTGATATTCCTTGTGTTATGATTATTAAATGTGAATAATCCTAGAATTTGGAAGAGGATTACTATGTTGTGTAAACTTATAATGATTATACCATGATCTATGGGTTAATATTCCACCTTGTAAAAGAGATACTAAATTGTAACTTTCACTAATTAACATGAGTTAATGCTTAAGATTATTTAAGCAATGAAATCTCATGTCATCATATGCATGTTAATTGAATGGTGTGAATGCCTATGTTTATATAATAACATACCATGATAACCAAAGGATAAGTAAGCATAATTTAGGTGTAATACCCCTTATCTAACTTAAGGTATGGTATTCATGTATTTTTATAAGTAAATGAGTTTTTTAATGACATTTATATGTTTATTTAATAGGAGGCTCACGTGTGTGATGTCATCCACCTTGAGCTAAGTATATTTTAACCCATATAATTTAGTAAGAATAATTCTTGGTGAGGCTCATGTGTGTCATGCCATTTATATATTGGTTGTGCCTTTCATCAAGTAAAGAAATGGTGGTGCAATGACCCCCAATAACTTTGGATCATGGTATAATGATCAATGGGGGTATCACAAAGAATAGTCCTTGATTTGGTGATTCCCCAAAAGGTTATGGACTCTTAAACTTATGCCATGTTGGATTTATCCATGGATTAAACATTTCCACTTTATGATCTCATGATGTGATAAGACTTGCCTAGGAAAGTTAGTGAGATGGATCATTATGTTCAGTCATTGGGACATCCATGCTTGAGAAGTGCACTTATATTATATATTATTTACTTATATATAAATTGACTTACTAGATATTATTGGATGTGCTTAATTTAATTGTGTTTTTTTATAGCCTTACCCATTTGGGACAATTAGGTTGTTGGTTTTTGGTTATTAGTAATTGTATATTTGATTATTTGACTAGATGCATTATGATGCATGAAATTTATGTAGTGGGCCTAAATATTATTCTATTGTGTAATCTAAATGTAATTCTAAATTTTTTTTGGGAGGGTTATTTCATTTGGTATCAAATATTGTGCTTTAGAGGTTTTGGATGGGTTTGGACACATTACACTAATTTTTGGCATGTGCTTGAAGTGATAGTTGAATTTTTGTGTGGTTGTGCATACTCTTAAAAAGGATTATGTTTGCATAATATACTTAGGTTGGCTATAAATACAAATAGTGTAAATGTACATATCCTTATGGAAGCTTATTTTACTAACATGTATGTGTATGCCTTTTGATGGATTAATGCCACCTGTATGTCAATGTTATCTTACTAAATACTAAATTAAAACCTTTTATGATTTTTTGCATATTAAACCATGGCTGGAGTTATATGTGTTGTATAGACTCATATATATCTTATATGCTTGAGAATACTATGTCATGACCTTTATAAACATAATTAACCTCTTGGATGAGTTGAATAGTGTTTTACTTACGTAATCCTGAAGTGTTGTAAAGTTAATCTATTATGGAATGTGTATGTGTGTGTGTGATTGTGCATAAACTAGTAAATTTATAAAAATGACCTTTTGATGCTTACCCATAGCCTTGTTTGGGTTAACCCTTCCCTCATAATTTTTTATTAGGGCAAGCATCACCTATCATCTATTGACTTATATGGGCAAGTCGATGGAAGATTTGTGATTGTAGACACCTAATACTGGCCACTTATGGTTTCAACTAAAGTTTAAATCAATTCTTACCAACCACTATAAATTAAGCCTAAAAACAATTAAACATCCCAAATTCACTTGTGCATCACTCATCAAAGCTTATAATCTCATTAATACATACTTAATTAGGGTATCCTACTATAAGAAACAAAAACCTCTCATGTATTCATCTCCAATCATTCCATGGCATCATAACATGTAATTTGGCATATAGACCTATTAAATGGGGAAAGTTCACACTTAATATTAAATAAAATATTGAATATACTAAAATACCTAATTATAATTAGTTAAAATAATAAACCTAATTAAATTCTTAGTTGAATTATCCATGAGAAATTAATTAAATTCTAAAAAATAAAAATTCTAAAATCAAGAATATCTTTGATTTTCATGATTACCTTTTGTAAGTTTTCAAGCCTTTTCAAAAATCTAAAAATATCTCACCCATGCCTATTCATTTTAAATGATGAGGTTTTTTCACTTTTCAACTCTATCGGGATCAATTAACTCACTGAGGTTAGGTTTGAACCCATTCTATGTTTAACTACACTTTAACTCACCTTGAGTCAAGGTTAGTTATAAAACCTATAAATATAAGCATTTGCCTCTTCATTTGGAGAGCTTGGATATATTAAAGTTATATTTAAGTTTTATAGAATGATTGAAATCAATAGGGTTATAATGCCAAAATAGTAAGCCAATCTATAAAACAAGCATAAGCCACAAAGCAACCATGGTGCCAAGGAGAGAAGGAGATGGAAAAAATCCATTTCCAAAGACTCTTTTAGCATAAACCAAGAAAGACACAAATAAATAACTTAGATCTCTCAAATAAGGTAAGGGATTTCTCATTCTTTGCATTTTATTTATGCTTTCATATGTATTTTATTCATTATGTTGCCCTTAAGATCTAGGCTTAGAGATGTTAGCTTGTTAGTGTGTTGATTTAAGTTTTGTGAAACTAACACTTATTTTAACCTCCTCTCTATTGTCAAATTCCTATGATCATAAATGGCATACTCGATGCGACATGCACCCCACAAAGTTGCTCTTAAATCCTTGTAGATAATTTTACTAATGATTGTCATGTCAAAATTTGATCTTCCTAAATAAATAAGGTGAAAATCTCAAGCCAAGGGACATTTTATGGAAAATCATGATTTTGCTCTATATAATCATGAATTTTCTCTTTGGATGACAATACCGTAACTTACATCATCACAATTTTGTCTTTATTTTTATCATTTTGCATCTAACCACTATGGTTTAGACTAACATTTATATATTCATAGGTGTTAATTATGATATTACAATATCATGACTCTACAGTCATGATATCATAATACCACAACTTCACAAGTCATGATTTTGAAATTAAACTACTATCAGTTTAGCTAGTTATTGTGGCTAAGTTGTAATATCATAAATTTCATAGTTTTGACTTTTCCATGTTAATTGCATTTTTCCATATAGAGTAGTAATTTTTATTAATATTCTCTATTTTATTGAGGTTCGTTGTATTGCACTAATAGTTGAAGTTTTGAAGAGTTGTGGTTTTGCTTTGTGTATTTTTAGTTTTTCTCTATGAAAACCCAAGAACTATCTTTTCAAAACTTGTTTTCTAATCCTTGATTTTTCTTCAAATCAAGAGTTAACTTTCTAACCCTTATATGTCCAAGGTAGGAATAGAACATGAATTTGCAAGTTTAGACTCATGTACATTTCATTTTGGGTGTTTAAAATGAAGTTAGTTTAAATTACTAAACACATCATTTTGGTGCTAAAAATAATTTCTAAGTCTTGAACATTTGACTTTAGTGCTTAAAATCAAACATTTTAATTTGGTGCCTAAAACAAACATTCACTTAGATTGCAGTATCTTTAATGTGTTTATTACTTGTGTGTGTGTGTGTGTGTGTGTGTGTGTGTGTGTGTGTGTGTGTGTGTGTGTGTGTGTGTGTGTGTGTGTGTGTGTGTGTGTGTGTGTGTGTGTGTGTGTGTGTGTGTGTGTGTGTTTTATGCAAAATTAATAGTGCACATATGCTCTCCCCATGTCCCCTATAGGGAACTTGGGTGACCAAAAAAACCTTTTCACTTTCAATTTTTCCCTAGTCCAAGGCATGGAAAGAATGTTGTCTAGGCTCTCCCCAAAACCCATATGGTTTGGGTGATATAAAAACAACCTCTAACTTCTTTCCACTTAGTCATTTATTTCATGATATTTGAATTGTGAAAGGGAGTTCATATCTTCTTCATGAGTTCTTTAGGGAAGCATTAACCTAGGGTTTCATCTCGTGATAGTGTTTTAATCCCACTCCATAATGAGGTATACAAATTAGGGTACACATACTATGAGAACTATGGGGTTGATCTAATAACCTATCCTTTCATAATGAAGGCTTGAGTCAGGTCTGGTTAACCAGGGGATTCCAATAAGTAGTCCATGGATGGAATCACTATGCAAAGGAATAAACCCTTTCATAATAAATTAACCAGTATGAACTCAATTGACTTGATGTTTTTCTAGTGTTAATAGAGCTTGGGATCAATCTTTATGTTTGAAAACTATAGTTTTAGTCAGCCCCATTTGATCAAAATTGTTAGTTCAGGGCTTAGGATGATTTACTTAATTGTATTTGGTGTTTTTTCTTTATTGCTTATTATTTTGAGTCTAAAACTTTGTTTATTTATGCCACATCCAAAATGAGCTATTTTTCCACACTACTCGATTATTTGAAAAGGCATCATGCCATTCATTTGATATCATGGTTTTATCTAAAACTTTGTGTCAAAAATGTTGTGTGTGTTACTTGATTGAAATGGGTAATGTTACACTGCCCAAATCATTTCAAGTTGTGTGCCTTGGATTCTTTGAAACCAAACATTGTTTACATATTTTGAGAGTGAAAATGTTGTTATGTGGCTCAAATTGTTTCATAAACTTGTCTTATCTTATCCCCAAGTTTCACATTTGAACCATATATGCCTTTGTGGTCTTTGCCCTGTGTCATTATGTCTCTCAAACTTATCTAGCTTGTTTGGTCAAAAAGCCTAAAGTTTTCCAAAATAGAGTTTTTGGTTAACCTTTAAAATTTCATATTCAAACATGGATTGATTTCTATTTAGGCCTTGTATAGTTGGGGCTTAGAACTGATATTTCTCTTTTGGGTTGCATAACTTAGGTTAATTGTTACCCAAATTTGAAAACTATTTGTTTGTACCATCATTTAGGAGAAAATGGTCTATCCCCAAGTGTCTTTTATTTTATGCCTCATACTAATTTGACCAAGTTTATGTTGAAATTAAGTTCCTAGTTAATGAAAAGTGATCCAAGTTTGTTAGATTAAATACCCTTGTGTTTCAATTATATCTTTTGACACCATGTTTGACCAAGAGTCTTAGCACATGCATTGTTTGAGCCTAGCTTTTAATCCCACATTTGGACAAAAGACCTAGTAACTTTCACTTTCCTAGTTTAGACCTATTTGGAACACTTTTGGACCTAGAGTTTAGCATTTTGTTTTTAGTTCATTCACTTGACCTTGTTTATGTGACACATTTAATTTTAGACAGTTGATGTTATACTATTTTGTACAATGTTTTGTTATAAACCATTTTAGTGATATAGCTCCCCTAAACCAAGTTACATGTAGTTTAAACCCTTAGTATTTTTAGACATTTATTTTTTAGATATTTTAGAACTCTAATCCAATTTTGTTTAAAAATTCTTACCATTAATTTGACCATGTCTCACTATACATGTAGTGGTTTCATGTATAATCCAAGGTATGGAAATGTTGTCACACACGAAGATTTTATTCAAGACCCTTATGGAGATGATGTTGTTTGTGAGATGGATCCTTATCCACCTTACAACTCTAAAATAAGGGAATAGAGTTAAGACCATTTGGTCCATGATTTAGTCAACACATCTCCATACACAGAGCAAGACCAAGAATAAATGGCCCTATATTAACATAGAGTACCTTTTATTGTTGAAAAATTCCAATAACAACCTTACTAAATTACAATTCCATCAACCTATGACCCATAATTGTTTTATTTTCACTTGATTGTGAACAAGTACAAAGTCTTAATTAGAGCCAAAGAGGTAAGGGCTAAGTTTCCAGTAGACTTTCCCCATGAAAACTTACCAATTTTAGTAGGAGGGCCTTATAACATGTCTTATAATCAAACCAATGAACATGCCTCTTCTAGAAACACTCATGATATTGTATTGATGTTGTATCATGACCCTTGTATGTTTTTTAGAGGAAAGGGACTCTTAGATTATAGTTTCATATAGATGCAAATATCATACCAAACATACCTAAACCTAGCATGCAACTTTAATAATATGACCATGTCAAATGATCCTCTTATTGAGTTAATTCCTTGAATATGAGTTTTAATTAAGTTTATAGGCCAAATATAGACCCATTTTAAAAAATAACTTTGGTATAAAATATGTTTAATACCCCAATTATCGAATAAGTATCTTCTACTTCTACATAGAATAGTGAACCGAATATAGTGGACAATGGAAAAGTAATAGCCCATCTATACCAAAGTGGTGTTAACACATAAAAACATATTACATAAAAAAAATTTCTTTAATTAACACCATAAGTGGTTTTAAAATGTATGGGATAAGAGATTATACCTCCCACTATCAAATGACTACCTCTAATCCTCAACTAGCTACTTCTTCAAGCACCCAACATTAAGGATTAAGTAGATAAAGAATGACCAATGCCATGCATCAAAAAAATGTGATGAATGTTACTCTACCATAATAGGTGATGAATAATATTCCATAATAATAGACATCATCCAATGTACCCATGCAATAAAGACAAACCATCTTTCCACCTTAACAAGGGGTAACAAATATTCTACCTCACCAGGTAGTGATGAAGATACCTCTCCAGTCACATACCAACATGCTAATACAAAACCAAATTATGTCTAATCAATAATGTACAAGTATTGGTTAGTGACAAATGACAAATCTTCAACATACATCTACTTCCCAATAGTGATTTTCACAACCAATGCTTTTTATACGAAATGTACTACTATCCATTTTCAACCTTAATAGGCATAGGATGGCCATATCCTTCAATCTCAAAATGTACTATTGTCCATTTTCAACCTTAATAGGCATATGATGGCCATATCCTTCAATCTCAACTATAATTTCCACAAATTTAGGCCCATATACCCAATCTTAACTAGAATATTTCACAACAACATGTGAAATTTTAATAATCACACCTTAATCTGCATATGCATATTCCTAGTCCATTTCCAAACCAAATCAACACTCCCTAACAAATTCCTCCTTTATACCCTTGTCAAAGTAATGAACTTATGACCACCTAGCCTCCACCTCAAGCCAATTTTCCCACTAGTTTCCTAGGCCAAGAACTATAAAAAATGAAGGATGCAATTGCCCTCATCCCTAGGAAACAGACTAAATTTTTTAATTTAGATGATATGTGTTCTTACGCATTCAACATGGTTTATCTATAGACACCATTTCCTCTAGGGTATGAACCACCAAAGTTTGATAAATATAGGGGAAAGGTGACCCCAAGGCCCATTTAATGGAATTATTTGTTACATGCTAGCTAGTGGCCTATAACAACATACACCTTTTACTATTTTTTCTAAGAAGCCTAGTAGGATAGGCATTGGAATGGTTCCAAAAATTACCCATAAATTCAGTGTCTAATTTTGATGATCTTTCAAACAATTTTATGCAACACCTTTCCTATAATCTTTAACATGATATTTCATTGGTAGATTTGACACAAGCCAAATATAAGGCTGGTGAAAGTTTCATGAGTTATCTATAGTGATGGAGAGCCCTTGCAAGCTGATTTGCCCACAATATTCTAGACAAGCAACTAGTAGTTATGTTTACCAAAAATCTGCACAAAAATATATCTTACCATTTGGAGTTAAAATATGCACATACCTTTAAATAAATCATTTATGAATTTTTGTTGATTGAAAAAACCCTTATTAATAAAGGTATCATTAAACTTACCTCATCCAATCAGAGCCAAAATCAAAACCACAATAATAGCCAAATTTAGAACCAAGTACAAGAATAAGCATCATAACAAACCTTAGCTAACAATTATGACAAATCCAAGAAGTTAAATTGTAAAAAGAATGTTTTAAGGAATGGAGTAACCAAGTTTCAACATGTCCAAATGGTGCAAACACCATCTACTCAGCTTATGATATATATATAAATTAATCCTAACCACCAAACCATTCAATAAATGTAGTAAACATAGTAGCCTAGACCAACACAACAATACATCAACCTATGCCTTTGCAAAACCCTCCTCCAAGAAGAACTATGCCTAGTCATCATATCTTTAGTGACCTCAAAAAACACATTAAATATGTGTTTCTCAAGCTCACAGTAGCTAACCTGATCAACTAGCCTATTCTAAAACACTATCCTAAGGGCATTAAATATCCAAACTGGTATAGGTAAAATTAATTTTATCAGTATCATCAAGTTAATGGTCATAATTTATGATGTTGTGTGTAAATAAAACATTTGATCAAGAATATGTTGGAAAATGTGGAGGTCATATTATATCATGGAGCTTCAACATCCAATCAAAACCTATGAATCTATCAAAACCCCTTTCCTCAACATAACAACCAATAATATTAACAATAATGGCTAGGAAAACAACAACAACAATAGTACTAACAACTAAGGTATAATCAATAGAATCAACAACAAAACCAACAAAATCAAATAAATGGATGGGACTAAGGCTAAAATAATACCAATAACCAATAGACCTACCATGAAGTTGCACATGACTGCAACAAGTCTATAGGATATATTTTAGGAGGTTGTATTTCCACCATCTCCATAAATTCTTGACCAAGTACCAATCAAACAAGAATATTTCTAATTATTCATAATCAACCAAACCATACTAAAGATCCTTCCTTAACCCAGGACTGCATACATGCATACCATCCATGTTGATGATCCTTCCTTAACCTAAGATCACATACAAGAATACCAATAAGCAAGGGTTACCACCTTTGGACCTTATACTGATAACTCACTATGAGCTCATGACCACACACAAGTGCATTAGCAACCAAAAATTATCCTATTTGGTCCCCCTCCACCATCATTTATTCATAATAATGGTCCTATATATAATCTGAATTGGTAATTATAACTTGGTATTCAAATATTACCATACCAATCCCATATACATCTACCACTTCACCCATACAACCAACCGTTCTAGCTAGGAATAAGCCATTTAATTCTATACAATAAAAGAGTTTGATATCATGGAATAATTATAGAAGATGCCAACACAAATCTCTATTATAGATTTGTTGTGTATGTATACAATCCACAAGAACATATTAATAGATTTCTTTAGCTAATCCCAAGTTCCAAATGACATATATCTTGACAAATTTAAATATTTGGTTATACATTTATCTCTAGGCCAACAATTAAACTTTAACTGAAGTGATATGTCATCCCTTGGCCCTCTACATAATAATCCATTGTACATAGAATTTTTCATAATGTAGAACAAATTGAAATGTGTCCTCATAGACAATAGATTAGGCCTAATTATTATGTCTCTAAATCCCATCAATCTTCTTAGGTACATAATGGTTGATTTTTAACTAGAAATGATCACCATCAAAGCCTATGACAATGAAGATTGAGAATCATATGGCACTATCAACTTGCCAATTATTGTTAGGATCTTAACCCATGATAAACTATGCCATGTTTTAAACCTTAATTTTTCATATAATATGCTTTTGGTAGACCTAAGATAAATTAGATTCATGTAATCCCTTCAACATTACACTAGTTTATCAAGTTCCCACATTTTGGTATGGAGGTCACCATCCATGGAGATTTTTAGCCATACAAACATTACAAGCATTCAGAGGTTGAGTACCAAAGCTATAACTATCATTTTGGATTGAATATAGTTACTAGGAAGGATAAGAGAAAGGAAATACTTATTGATTCACTAGAGGCTAATTCCATTGACCGTAATACCCTTGATTCACTTTCCTATATGACACCTCCTAAAATGTCTAATCATTATACTATCTTGACTAATGACCCAGGAGAATATTCTACCCATGATAAATTCCATATTTCTAAGATTTCATATAACCCCAAGTCCTTTAGAAGACCAAAAGCTAGAACACTCATGAAATGGTAACAAAAGGGAAAGGGCCATCTGCATAGTCTAACACCTATCACTTTCATACTGACCACTAACCAAGAAAAGGACCCACTTGAAGGTGATGAATCATTGTTGTATAATGACACATTAGCTGATGATTATATCAATGCCAAGTATCTAATTTCAAACACAATCATGGAAAATCATTCCTATGAAAGAGTAAGCCTTAGGCTAAACCAACAAGGACTACTTGAGCTAATTTCTACCACTTGCTATAAAGAAACATATGGTCTTAGATTTAAACTACCTAGGGGGTGACCCCACATATCTTATTCATATTCTAATGTAATTGACTAGTGATGATGATGTTGACAGTGAATCAAAGTCTAATCATAGTCATTTTGATGGCCTAGCCAATATGAGTTTGTTTGACACTAATGCCATTTGTACCACTCAACTAATCATTCACCATAATTTGCTTCCATTATATTATCCCCAACTGATAGACTAGGGCCAACAAGAATCAATAGTGCTAGTCGATAAGTTTTATAGTAATGAGGTTATATGATTTTTTTGTCCTTAAGGATAATGTTCCTTTGGGAGACCACAAACAATGGTTCTCAATCAAACTAGATCTTGAAGCCTATTTTGGAGAATGGGTGAACACCCTTAGCCAAAAATAATTAAATAAAACATTGATGTCCTAAAGTGAAATTTTTTTTGAGGCACTTTCAAACCAAGGAAATAGTAAAGATATACACAAAACTAGTGGTGAGAACATGTTTGAAGCACCATTAGATGGGGATGTTCAATTTTTTTTGAAACATAGTTTAGGATACCACCAATGATAAACTTGCCTATCACTTAGAGTTTAGTCTTGAATAATAATAGGCTTTTGACTCAATCATCCAAGAGTTTCAAACTATATTTGTCATGTGGTGATCCTTACTCTTAGGGGATTTTAATTCATCATGCCTATGATAACTTAAATAGCTATTCCTAATAGAGGATTCTACTATTATAGGCCAATTTCAATCTTTTCTGACCATTCTATAAGATGGTTTGACCCTTCTCATATAAGACATAATAGAAGTTAACATCAGGACCCTAGATGGCCTAAAATGGATCAAATTAGGTGCATCCCTCATTAAGGAGGAATGTGAAGTCTTTAAAACCCTTTTAAGGTAATTTGTTGATATATTTTCCTAGGCCTACTCTGACATGCCTGGTTTGGACCCCACCTTAGTTGTACACCACCTTGTGGTACATCCTGATGTCAAAACTATAAAACAAAAATTGCATAATATACATCCTTGCATTATTGTATTAGTAAAGAAAGAGTTGTAAAATCTCTTAGAATTGATATATATTCAGCTAATCAACTACTTAGACTGGATATCTAATGTTTTGCTAATTAAAAAAAAACCTAAAGGAATCAATATCTACACTGATTCCAAAGACATATACAAAGCCTACCCCAAGGATGACTTTCCTCTACCAAACATTGATATGATTGTTGAATCCATAATGGGTTATGAAATGCTTTCATGAATGGATGGATTCTCAGGCTATAGCTAGATCTAAATCACACCAAAATACCAACATAAAACAATATTCACTAGTCCATGGGGAATGTTCTATTATTGGGTTATGCCATTTGGTCTCAAAAATGTAGGGGCCACCTACCCAAGATCCATGACCATCATATTTCATGATATGATGCATGGCATTATTGAATACTACATCGATGACATACTATGTAAATAAAAGATTGGGGTTGATCATTCAGCAACACTGAGGAGGATATTTGAATGATTGTGTGCATACAAAGTAAAGATTAACCCTAAGAAGTGTGTTTTTGGAGTTAATTCAAGCAAATTTATTAGCTTCATTATGTCTCATTGAGGCATTAAATTCGATCCAACCAAAGTATAAGCCATAACTCAGATTCTACCACTAACCAATTTTAAGGAGCTTCATAGTTTGTAGGGAAAGATACAATCTATTAGATGCTTCATTTCTTAGTTGGCTAAAAAGTTCCATCCTTTTACACATATATTGAAGAAAGGGGTAGAATTTTATTGGAATAATGAATTCCATAAATCTTTTTATCACTTGAAGGACTATCTAGAAAATTTGCCTATTTTATTTCCTTTTATGCCAAGGAAGTCATTACTCTTATACCTATTAGCCACATATAAATCCCTAGGAGTACTTCTAGATCAACATGATGATAATGGAAAGGATCATGTCATGTACTATCTACTCTATACATTTGTTTCATATGAGCATAATTATACATGCATTGAAAAATCCTATTTAGTTATGGTCTTCATAACTCATAAAATGCAACATTACATGTTGAATAATAAGACCATGGTCATTTCCAAACTAGATCCACTCAATTACATGCTATCTAAAATAGATTTACAAGGCCACTTAGCCAAATATAATATGCTTTTTAGTGATTTTGAGATGGATTATGTCAACTAGAAAGCCATCAAGGGAAAAATTCTTATAGATCAACTTGATAAATCACCCCTTGTAGATATAGTGCCATAACATTACAATTCCTAAATTAATCCATTATGACCATAATGGAAAAACTTCTTGAGGAGTAACATTGGAAGATATATTTTGATGGGTCATTCAACATACATGGATTGGGGGTAGGCCTTTTGTTCATTACACCATAAGGGGTTTTAATTTTTAAGTCATTCAGGATCAAGTCATTCAAGATCAACTTTCTTTTTACCAATAACATGGCTGAATATGAAGCACTTATTACAAGTTTTAAACAAGAAGTACAATGGAACATAAAACATATATAGGTTTATGGTTATTCTTATTTAATCATCAATGATGTTATAAACCATTTTTAGACCAAGGATGACAAGATGGTACCATACAAGGCCATGGTCGACACTCTCAAATAATATATTATCAATGTCTAATTTAAACATTTACCAATGGCTAGTGACCAAATAATAGATTCCATGACAACCATTGAATCTTTGATTTGACACACAGATACAGCCAAAGAATACCAATTTCTCATTGAAAATTTGTTGGTTCCAACTCATGAACCTTCAAATATCACAATGATCTATGATATTATAGGTCCTAGATCTATTTGGTATTCAGACCTATATGCCTATCTTTATGACCAAATAATGCCACCACACCTATCCTATAAAAATATCCAAAGCTTTTTTCCACCATGCTGCATGTTATACCTTACTCAAACCAAGCATATACCACTATAGTTTTTATGGAACTCTATTTAGTTATGTAACATTGGTAGAATCTACATTAGCATTACAGGAAGTTCAAAAAGGAGTATGTGGAGCCCACACAAGTGGGGATGTCCTATCCAAAAATATCTCTCATATCAAGTAGTATTGACTAATGATGGATATGTATGTAGGTGAATATGTAAAAATATGTGATAAATGTCAATGGCATGTAAATATTATTCATGCCTTGGCCAAGACTCTGAAACCAATGTTTACATCATGGCCATTTGCTACATAGGGCCTTGATATCATTGGGAAGATAAATAACACCTCATTTGATGGCTATAAACATATCTTATGCCATAGAATAATTCACTAAGTGGGTTGAAGATATACCCCTCACTTACATGATTGGAAAGCAAATTTCCAAATTCATTTTTAACCATCTCATTTATTGCTATGGTATCCCCTCCAACTTTATATTTGATAATGGTGGCTCATTTAATAATAAATATGTTTAATTTTTATATGCCAAGTATAAGATTAAACAATCATTTTCCATGGTGTATTACCCTCAAAGTAATGGCCAAGCTGAAGCATCTAATAAGACCATTGTCAACATCCTCAAAAATATATTCATGATATCTATCATGATTGGCACCTAAAAATATTATGTGCCCTCTGGGCATACCATACCAAACACCACACTCCAACAAGATCCACTTCATACTCACTTGTTTATGGTACTATTGACAATTTTGAAGCCATAGGTCAAAGTATAACCCTTATCATTCAAAACTTTGCATAAACATGCCTTTTTGTCCAAGTGTTAAAAATTGGTCTTTGTAGTTTTTTTGAAGGGATCCTTCCTTTCAAAAAGGTCCATTTCAACGATTTTCCTGAAGGGTACTTCTTGGTAAAATGGGTTTTTCATAAGTCTAAAGGAAGTGGGCTTGATCAAATTATCTGAAGGGTTATTTTCCATAGCCAATTGACTTGACATCTTTTCCATAGCGAATAGACTTGACATCTTTTCTGAAGGGATTGCTTCAGACATTTTGTTTGAAGCAAAGGTTCTGAAGGTCCATAACAAAGGTTCTAAAGGATCATAGTAAAATTTTTGAAGGTCCATTTCAAAGTTCTAAAATGACCTTATCAAAAATCTAGAAAGGGCCTTTTCAAAAAGCCCAGGGACTTTTCCAAAAGTCTGAAGGGCTCTTCAAAGTTTTCAAAGGTCTTTTACAAAAAAGGATGAATGGTATAATTCCTTAGGAAAAGGTCCAAATGCAAAAAGCCAAAGGGCCATTTCTTTCAGCAAATGGTCCATTTCAATTATTCTAAAGGGAAAGAGGACCATTCCAATTTTTCCAAAGGGACACTTATCAAAAATCTGAAGGGTCATTTCTTTTAGCAAATGGTCCATTTAAATTATTTCGAAGGGCAAGATGACCAGTCCAATTTTTTTTAAAGGTTCATTTTTCTTCAAAAAAGTTCATTTTAATTCTTATGAAAGGACATTTATTTTGGCAAATGGTCCATTTAAATTTCTTTGAAGGGACATTTCAAAAGGCTGAGGGGCATTTACATAAATTCCTTTAGACAAATTGTCCACATGAATTATCCATTGCAAAAATATTGAAGACCTAATTACTTTCGACATTTTGTCTGAAGGAATTGTTCAAAGTGAAATGAAGAAATTATTTTAGGAGGATTGCTTGAAAGAAAGATAAGTTCTGAAAGAAAATGCCAAAACAATTCTTTCAATCAAATTTCTTGAAAGAAAGAAAATCTGAATGAAGTGGTCTTGCAGGAGATAAGCCTTCAAACATTTTGTCCAAAGGAAAAGTGTATAAAAATAAGCAATATAAATTTTTTATAAAATAAATAAATAGAAAGAATTCCTTTAGACTTTTTGTCTGAATGAAATAAATAGGGAGATAAGATAGGATAATTTGCCCAAAGGGAAAGAACCAAGCAATAAGACCAAAGGGAATAGCCTGAGAGGTGTATTCTTTTGGGAGAATTGGCCAAAAATAAAATTCCAAAAGAATTAATGATAGGCCCACAAACATCAAGTTTGAGCCACTACAAGTAGCTATCGGTCAAGATTTCAAAAAGTTTCATCAAGATTACCATAATCTTGACACTTGTCAAGATATAGCAAGGAGATCAACAAATGAGAAAAGGCCAAGTTTTCAAAAGTATCTTAGTGCGATTTTGATAACTAATTAGTAGATGATAATGAGGACTTCTCCTTTCAACTCCTATGACATAGTTCACAGCTCACATGTAGAACATGGAGAGTGACTTAAGATCGATTAGACTCATCCAACATAACATGAACATACAAAAAACTAATAAAGATATTATTTTTCCATCTATAATAAGATCTATAGTCTAATACTATAGTAAAGAGAATTACAAATAATAAATACAGTATTCAAATTATTCAAACTTGTCAAAGACATGTAGTTGCCTTCAAGCACAGCTCTCTTAATTCCAAAAGAGATACTTGAATACATGAAAGTCTCAAGAAATTTAGTATTGGATGGTTGTTCAAGGAGTTAACATGGAGTTACTTGGATTTAACTAGACAAGTCTTATCATGTATCCTTGTTTTCCATGTAGAGAAGGACTTTCTTTTGTCTAACTCAGCTTCTGAACATATCAAGTGGAGTTTCTCTTTGAAGCTTTGGCATAGCTTTCATGCATGGAGAAGATTAGTCTAAGATGGGCCCACCATCCTTATTTATATGCCAACCTTGAATATCCATGCATGTCTAATGAATTTTGAAGATTTTAATAATGATTACTATATGGGTTCTCCATCATTTTCAATGCCAAAGATCTTTTCATGCAAGACATAAGATAAAAATATATTATTTGAAGGCTTAGTTATCTTTTGATAGCTAAGTTGGACTTGTGAGATGTGGGACTTAATCTCCTCTCTAATTCTAGTGTCAATATCTTGGATTTTGTATGTTTTTTCTATATAAGTTGGCTTTTTAGCCATTTTAAGGATTCATTTTTTGGCAAGATTAGACTCTACCAAAATTTGAGCTCTGTAACCTTTTTAAACAAATAGAAGGACTATTTTTAGATTCTAAGATGTTGATATAGTGTATTCATGTTAGTTATTTACATATGTGATAGAATTTTATTCTTTGTTAAGTCTTGATTCTTACCTATTTACTAGTTGATTAGATTATGTAGTTCATGTTCTGTGTTTGATGTCTTTTGGCTAAAGTTATGGAGGATGTAAGTGGTTGGTTAGTGCCTTGAATTAGGCCTATTCCCTCATTTAACTCAAGATTTAATCACTAGATAATACCTTTTCATGAAATAATGATGCATATGAGTCAATTGGAATTAAAAGTTTAGTCTTTTTCTTCTCTAATCAGTGTTTTTAGGAGCTCAAATTGAGTGGATAAACCAAAATATAGGTGTATCACCATCATTAGATAGGATTTTTCCTTCAAGTTTCCCTTTTTTTCCTTTTCCCAGTAGTTTATAGCATAGATTAGAGATCATAATTGATACACAAAAGGGAACTAGCCCTTAGAATCTAGAGACTTAATCTATTGATTAGGCCACCCATAGCTTAGGATTGTTTCAATGTTTCAGTAGATTGTGAAGGCCTAAAACTACCTTCACAAGGGTGTGAGTCTGATTGATAGTAATTTTTGGCATGCCTAGTGAGACATTAAATAAATTCTTTACATATCTAAATAAGTTTGAAGATAATGAGAATCAGTTGTAGTAGATGAGAATATTCATCTTCATCACAAGCTAAATATTATTTAGGTTGCAAGGTTCATAGCACCATTCAGACAATCCTTTCATGCCAAAGGTTACCACAAGGTTAGCTATTAAAGGTATTCCTTTTGAATTTATATCATATAAGAGATTAAGGTTTAGGAGGGAAAATATATATCCTCAAAAGAAATATTTGTCCCTTGGTTATCCTATTGTTCTAAGTAATACAATCTCCACTATCCAAATGGCCATCAAAAACCAAGTGTTTATTCTATTAAATATAGGTAGTCCAATGAATCTATCCCAATTTGAAGACATTATTATGTATACTCTCAAAATTATCCCATTCTTCTTAGGATAAAATCAAACAACCCCTATTGAGCGTATCCAAGATGTAGCTAATCTATGTTCAGTCCATAATGTTATTGAGGATAATGTTTATATTAGATTGCTTACTACTTCCTTCAAAGGAAAATAATTTAAATGGTAAATAAACCTCCCATTAAAATCCATTTCTACTTGGGATGAAATGGGTGTAGCCTTAGTCAAGTAATTTGAGGACAAATATAATCACCTATCTTTAGTTGAATAATTAACTACCATAAATAGAGCTCCTCATGAGTTCATGTTTGATTTTAACCTCAGATTCCAAAATATATGGACCAAAATACTTGTGTTGATTAGGCCATCCCCTGAATATGCATTTATATAATATTTTAAATCCCTTAACTCTAACATTAGTGTGATGGTGGTACTACCTTGCCAGATGCTTATGAAGTTGCAATAAGGGTAGAGAATTGTTTGATACAAGTTGGGAAGCTTTCCCCAAGACCTCCAATGCTTATATTTCTAAAAATAAATTCCATAGCATCCCCTCAAATTCCTTAGATCCCATCCTTATCTCTTATTCCGCCACCTCAAGATCGAATTATAGCCCTTACTAGTCAAGCTAGTGAGATAGGAGAGTTGAAAATATCATTAAAATACTTTGGGAATGAAATAGTGTAACTCAAGAGACAAAAATATTAGGATAATAGGCCCTATCAACAAAAAAATTAGACCACCTATCAGCCCTTCAAATATCAAAGGTCTCTTTATCAATATTTTAGAGAGAATATACCACCTTATCAAACACAAAGAGCCATAACTCTAGCTAATCCTTATGCTACCCTTGATCCTAATGCTCCTTCAAATTCAAAGGAAATTTTTCCCACCCCACCTCAAAATAACTTGATGCAGGATTTAGGTTGGCAATCCTCAAATCTCAATGATGCTCAAAACCAAGCTTTGGTATCACAAAACATCACTATGCCACATATGACACAAGAAGAGTTTTCTTTTCAAGGAGGTCAATACCAAGATAAAAGTTTGGAATCACTAGGAGAGACTCAAAAATTTCAAGGGAATCCTAATGCCATTAATTTAAATTGGTAAGTGGATGATCATGTTGCTTTTACTCAGGGTGTCAAAACTAATAATACAAGTGGTCAAGGTATAGTTGTAATTAGAGATAAAAGAAGAGCCATTGATGAGGCTCAAGAGGTGATAAATGATTAGAGTAATCCTAAATTTTTTTATAAGAGTAAAAAATAAAAAAATTATTCCCTTACAACTCAAAAAATTTAGAATATAGACGTTAGTAAAGTTCATCGAATACCTCTAGTTCGTGAGTAACCAGTTATTCAAAAAGTACAACCAAAGGTTGGTGGATCTTAGTTCATTATAGTGGATCAAATGAATAATTATAATATCATAATTAGCATGTGGTATTCTCTTTCAATCCTAATAAAAAAATATATGCTCATCTGAGATCTTTCAACTCTTAAATTATCTCCAAAATGGGATGAGAAAGAAGGTTTTGTCTTAGCTAATTCAGACTAGCCAGTCAACCAACAAGTACATCAAGTAAATAATATGGAAAAGGTGGAAAAAAATAAGGTAAAATCAGATAAAAATCCTCCTTTCTATATTTCTTTGATATTAGGTGATACTTTGGTTCATAATTGTATGGTGGATAGTGGAGCTAGTAGTACAGTCATGCCTAAATAGATTACAGACAAGCTCAACCTTGTTTATGATCTAAATACTAAGGGGGTATTTCAATTTTATGGGTGATCAAAAAATATTGTAGGTATCATCATAGATCTGAAATTGACATTACATGATTGTCCCAATGTTATTATTCAGTAAGATGTTATTGTGGTACACTTGCCTCCTTACTTTACTAGGTGCCTTTCAAGGGACTTCACCTCAGAGATTGGATGATATTTATTAGCTTATTGGACTTATTTTTTTTAAAAAAAAAGGTATGGTACCAAGGTAATTATTATTTATTAACATATTTCATATTTCCATATAGAGCCATATATGTCAAGTGTTTTGAAAACTAACTATATCATCTCGGATGATGTACTAGAAACTAGTGAAGTAGAAAATGGATCACCTTTGGGTGGATTTATAGATTTTTTTATTAATGAGTGGGCTTATAATTTTCATGAGCATGATCCCTATAATATAATTAAATAATAAGGACTTGGTGTGTATTTCCTTCATGAGAATGATGTACCAATTCTAACCATGGTTAAGGATGATGAATCTAGTGAAGGTTTGTGGCAATTATACTTTGATGAATCAAGGAATAAACATGGTAGCTAAGTTGGAAAGATGTTAGTATCTCAAAAAAATCAAATTTATTTATATTTTATTAAATTTTATTTTGGTTGTTCAAATAATGTTGTTGAGTATGAAGCACTAGTTCACGGTTTGTAGTGGGCTAGGAAGATGAAAGTCAATTCTTTGCAAGTTTTTGGTGATAGTGAACTTAAAGTTCACCAAGTAAGAGGTTTAAATGTATGTAATTTTTTTTTTATTAAATATCAAAAGCACATAATATGGGACTTATTTTAATATGTTTAAGCTTTTAACATTTAGGCAATACCAAGAGGCAAGAATAAACACGCAGATATGTTGGCTACCATTGGGCCACAATTTAGCATTCTAGCTGATATAAAGAGTGAGAAAATTTAGTTAGATATAAATATGGTTGCAAGGCCTTATATTATAGATAATCAAGAGAATTGGTAGGTGTTTGAAGATTATAATCAAACTGTGAGATTTTTATAAGAGGAAGTTGAGTTTTCTTCAAGAAACTAATCAAAGTATTTGCAGCAATATGGTGATCAAGTTATACAACTAAAAAAATAAGTTTCCCAAGGGATTAGTCACAATTGAGAATACTTTTAGTGGTGATTATTAGTTAAGGAATGAGAATTCATCCTTGTCAACAAAATAAGAACACTATGCCAAAGTAGAGATTTTAGCTGGTGTGTTTTCGAAGTTGGGTGAGGTATGTACTCCTTCACAAAAAGAATCTTTCATTGATTTATGATCAATTTTTGGTGATTTATTTACATGGAAACATAGTTATCTCAAGGGATTTGATCCAAGTTTAGCTCAACACACCATTGAGTTAGAGGCTAAAACTAAACCAGTGAGACAAAGACAAAGGCCCATTAATCCTAAGATTGAGCCTTTGATGAGATAAAATCTTCACAAGCTCATAGATTCAGCTATTATATTTCTAATTAAGCACTCAAATTGGGTGGAAAATCTTGTTTTCATATGAAATAATAATGATGATATTATATTTTATGTTGACTTCCATGATTTGAATAGGGCTTCACTTAAAGATCACTATTTATTATCATTAATGGAACAAATTTTATAGTTGGTTGTTTGTTTAGAGAGGTTTTTTTTATTGGATGGATATAATGGCTACAATAATATTTTTATCAGGGAAGAGGACCAATTTAAGAAAGCCTTCACAACTAAGTGGGGGACTTTTACATATACAAAGATGCCATTCAGTTTATCTAATGCTAGAGCAATATTTCAAAGAGCCATGGATATGGCATTCCAATTCCTTCTTAACAAGTTTTTACTTGTTTATTTATATGATATAATAGTGTTTTATAAGAGTGTAGAGGATCACATGGTTCATCTCAAGAAATTGTTCGAAAGGTGTAGGCAATTTGGGTTATCTCTAAGTCCCAAAAAGTGTGTCTTCTTATTTCATGAAGGTAAGCTCCTTGGACATGTGGTTTTAAAGTATGGTTGAATAATATATTCTAAAGGTTAGACTCCATTCTTGAACTCTCCTTTCCTAAGCACAAAAATGCTATGCAAAGCTTCTTTGGGAAAATCAACTTCATAAGGAGATATATTTCAGATTTTTCCATTTTAGCTAAGCCACTTACAACCATGATAAAGAAGAATCAAATCTTTAGTTTGTACAAATAAGGAGTTAAAAGTTTTGAAGATATTAATAAGGCCATATCTAGTGATCCTATACTTGTAAATCCATATTTCATAAAACATTTAATTTTATACATATATGCCAACATGGACACCATTCTAGGCATTCTTATGCAACAAAATCATGAGGATTTGGATCAGCCAATAGCATTCTTTAGTCAAGGATTGGAAGAGTATGAAACAAGGTATTATTTTGTTGAGAAACATGTTCATACAGTTATAAGGTATCTTAAGAAGTTTAGATACTTGTTGTCTAATAATAAGATACACCTAATGGTTTCTCATCCAAGCATCAAAGAGTTCCTTTTGAACAAAGATATAAATGAGAAGAGAGTTGGTTGGACAACCAAGGCAATGGATTATGATGTGTAAATTAAAGTCATAAAGATTATTAGAGGAAAAATACTTTGTGATCATTTAACTCAATACTTGCAAGAGATAATGAGGTTATTTTGGTATCAAATGAGGAAAAGGTTACAGTTAGTCATACCTCACCTTCGAGCTGGATTCATGACTTGGTAAGCTATCTCCAAGAAGGTATTTATACATCTCATCTAAGTTCTTAAAAAATAAGTTATTTTATGTTTCAATCAATTCCATTTTTGCTTATTGATGGTGTTTTATTTAAGAAATATATCATTGGCATGTTGATAAGGTGTATAGAGTCAAGCTAGACTTAGAGATTGATTGAAGAATGACATGATGGACATGGTGGAGGAAATTGTTCTACAAGAACTATAACCCTTAAGATCATGAGAGGTGGGTACTATTGGCCTAGTATTTTTGGTGAATTCCATGCATGGGTAAGGAAGTGAAAATAGTATGTTATGTTTGTAGGAAAAGTGAAACTTATAGCCTTACCTCTTCAACCAATTATGGTGGATCAACCCTTTGTCCAATGGGGATTGGATTTTATTGGTGTCATAAATCCTCCTTCAATTTTATGACATAAATAGATTCTAACTGCTATAGATTACTTCACATGTTAAATAGAAGCAGTGACATTGAAAGAAGCAAACAAAACCAATATTCTAGATTTCTATGAAGGTTTGCTTGCTAGATTCTAGAGTTCCTTCAACTATTATTTTTGATAATGTAATGGCTTTTGTGGGAACTAGGACTAGTCAATGAGCTATCCAAAATGGGATTTATCTTAGCACTTCATCAAATTATTATCTAAAAGGTAATGGCCTTGTTGAATCTAAAAATAAGAACCTATTAAAGATCATAAGAATGACTATTGAAGAAAATCAGAGGTTATGGCATCTCAAGTTAAAGTCAACTCTATGGGCTAATAGGATCACCTACAAAAGATCAATAACCAACTCTCCATAAAATCTAGTATATGGTAACGAAACAAGGTTACACATTTCTCTTGAGTTTCTTGCTTTAGAACTAATGCATCAACTTGAATTTTTGGAGAATGAGCCTATGGAGATCAGGTATGCTAAGATTTTAGATTTGGAAGAGGTATGAAATCAGTCCATGTTAGCCATGGAAATTCATCAAGCACAAGTGAAGAGAGATTTTGAAACAGGAGCTTCATCATGAAGTTTCAAAGAGGGAGATATGGTCATTAAGTGGGATGAGGATCAAGCTAAACTAGGAAGGAACACAAATTTTTATTCCATTTAGAGTGGCCCATACATGATCTCTAGCTGTAAATCCCATAAATTCTTCTAACTTGCAAAGATGGATGGTGAAGAGCTTCTAATCCCAATCAATGGGATGCATTTGAAACATGTTATTGAAGAGAAAAGTTCCTTATACATAGTTACTTTGTTTTTTTTCTTCCACTTGTTTTTAAAACACATTAGTTTATTTATTTTTTGTTCCAATAAGTTCTTGTTTGCACATTTTATTTGTTTAGTTAGTTTTCCTTGCTTTATGTATTTTCCTTCTTATTTTGGAAGATGAAGTTTGTCTCATGTCAAGTCAAAAGATAATTTGTAGTCATGGATCAAAATTTTCATTACTTTGTGAGTCCAGGAATCATGTAAATGGTTTGGTTCTTAAGCATAGTAGGCATGCTTCCTAGTTGACTCACCAAAATGTTGACAATTTTGACTCATAGGTTAAATTGCAACCCTTATCATTTGAAACTTTGCATAAACATGCCTTTTTGTCCAAGTGTCAAAAATTGGTATTTATTGTTTTTTTTAAGGGATCCTTCCTTTCAAAAAGGTCCATTTCAAGAATTTTCCTAAAGGGCACTTCTTGGAAAAATGGGTTTTTCATAAGTCTAAAGGAATTGGGCTTGTTCAAATTGTTTGGGGGGTTCTTTTTAATAGCCAATGAACTTGACATCTTTTCCAAAGGGATTGCTTCATACATTTTGTCTAAATAAAAGTTTTTGAAGGTCATAACAAAGGTTCCAAAGGTCCATAGAAAATTTTCTGAAGGTCCATTGTAAATTTATGAAAGAACCTTTTCAAAAATCTAGAAAGAACCTTTTAAAAAAGCCAAGGGACTTTTCCAAAAGTCCAAAGGGATCTTCAAAGTTTCTGAAGGTCCTTTACAAAAAAGGTCAAATGGTACAATTCCTTTAAAAAAGGTCCAAATGCAAAAATCCAAAGGGTCATTTCTTTCAGAAAATGGTCCATTTCAATTCTTTTGAAGGGAAAGAGGACCATTCCAATTTTTTTGAACAAACACTTATCAAAAAGCTGAAGGGTCATTTCTTTCACAAATGGTCCATTTCAATTCTTCTAAAGGACAAGAGGACCATTATAATTTTTTCAAAGGGTTCATTTGTATTTAGAAAAGTTCATTTCAATTTTTCTAAAGGGTCATTTATTTTGTTAAATGGTCCAGTTCAATTTTTCTAAAGGGAAATTTCAAAGGGCCGAGTGGCATTTACATAAATTCCTTCAGACAAATTATCCACAAGAATTGTCCATTGTAGAAACCCCAAATACCTAATTCCTTCAAATATTTTGTCCAAAAGAATTATTCAAAGTGAAAGGAAGAAATTATTGTGGGAGGATTGCCTATGAGAAAGATAAGTTTTGAAATAAAATGTTGAAACAATTATTTTGAGCAACTTGCCCAAAAGAAAGAAAATTTGAATGAAGTGTTCTTACGAGATATAAGCCTTCAGACATTTTATCTAAAGGAAAAGCGCATAAATATAAGCCATGGACAAATTTTTTGAAAGAAATAAATATAAATAATTCCTTCAAACTTTTTGTTTGAAGTAAATGAATAGGGAGATAAGACACAGACAATTTTTTTGAAGGGAAAGAACTAAGCAATAAGACCAAAGGGAATGGCCTGAGAGGTTAATTCATTCAAGATAATTGATTGAAAATAAAAGCCTAAAAGAATTAATGATGGGATTGAAACGTCACTTTTGAGCCCCTACAAGTATTCATTGGTTAAGATTTCAAAAAGGTTCATCAAGATTGTTGTAGGCTTGACACTTGTCAAGATCTAACAAGGAGATCAATGGATGAGAAAGGCTAGGTTTTTAAAAATATCTTAATGGGATTTTGATAGATAATCAGTAGAAGATAATTAGGACTTCTCCTTTTGACTCATATGATGTATTTCATAGCTCACATGAAAAATATGTAGAGTGACCCAAGCTCGATTACACATGTCTATCATAGCACAAACATGGAAAAAACTAGTAAAGATATTATTTTTCCATCTATAAGAAGATCTACAGTCTGAGACTGTAATAAAGAGCACACCAAATAATAAATGCAATAATAAAATTATTTATAACTGGTAGCATGGCTCTCTTAGTTCCAAAAGAGATACTTGAATGCATGAAGGGCTCATGCAGTTTAGCATTGGATGGTTGTTCAAGGAGTTAACATGGAGTTACTTGGAGTTGATTAGAAAAGGCTTGTCATGAATTTTCTTTGTTTTCCATGAAAAAAAGGACTTTATTTTGTTCAACTCAACTTCCAAACATATCAAGTGGAGTTTCTATTTGAATATTTGGTGTATCTTTCATACATGGAGTAGATTAGTCCAAGATGGGCCCACCATCTAGACTTCTATGCCAACCTTAAAGATCCATGAATGTTTGATGAATTTTGATGATTTTGATAATTATTATTACATTGGATCTCCATCATTTTTAATGATAAAGATCTTTTCATGCAAGACAAAAGACAAAAAGATACTATTTGATAGCTTAGTTATCTTTTAATAGCTAAAGTTGGACTTGTGAGATGTGGGAGTTGATATCCTCTCTATTCCAGTGCCAATCTCTTAGATTTTGTATGATTTTTCTATATAAGTTGGATTTTTAGCCATTTTAAGGATTCCCTTTTTGGCAATATTAGACTCTACGAAAATTTGAGTTTTGTAACCTTTTTAGATAAATAGAAGGACTATTTTTAGATTCTAGGATGCTAGTATAGTGTACTCATGTTATTGATTTGCATATGTGATAGAATTTTCTTCCTTGTCAAGTCCTAATTCTTACCTATTTACTATTTTATTAGATTATGTAGGTCATGTTCTATGTTTTATGTCTTTTAGTTGAAGTTATAATGGATGTAAGTGGTTGGTTAGTGCCTTAAATCAAGCCTATTACCTCATTTATCTCAAGCTTTGATCACTAGATAAAATATTTTCATGAAATAATGACGCATAGGAGTTAATTAGAATTGAAAATTTACTCTTTTTCTTGTCTAATCAATGTTTTTAGGAGCTTAAATTGAGTGGATGAACCAAAATACAAGTGTATCACCCTCATTAGATGGGATTTTTCCTTCAAATTTTCTATTTTCCTTTTCTTGGTATTTTGTAGTGTAGAGTAGAGATCCTAATTGATACACCAAAGGAGCTAGCCCATATAATCTAGAGATAATCTATTGATTAGGCCACCCACAACCTAAGATTTTTTCTATGTTTCAGTAGACTGTGAAGGCCTAAAACTAACTTCACAAGGGTTCGAGTCTAATTGACAACAGGTACTAAGGCTATTCTTTTCATTAAGGTTGAGTTACCTATTGAGTTCAATATACCCCTAGTTCTAAAAATGGAGACCCTTATTTTAAATCATGTAAATTTATGCTCTAAAATTAAAAATTAGGAGAATTAAGTGTAGATGAATTTCAAATTAAAGATATCTGACCAAGTGGGATCTTAAATTTGACAATCATCCATCCCTAGCTCTCACCTAAACTTATTTCACATATTTGCATAATCTTTGTTAATTTATATCTAACTATTGATAATAACTATTGTTGGCATTTATATGTTGCAAACTGAAAGGGATCCTATGTGGGTGAATAATGACTAGATCCAAGGCCTAATGTGTTTTTAACCTAGACATTTTAATTCAAATTCAACTTTAAGTAGGATCAATTTTATGTGGGAAGCACTTTATTATAGACTTAGTTTAAAACTTTAGCCTTTGTCTTAGTTGTATTTATTAATACCACTATGACCTTAATCAAAATTATTTATTATAAGTCCTTTATATCTTAGAGATCAATGATTCACAGGGACTAATTAACAAGGGGACTATTTTATTACGTTTTGAACTTAGGTTATAATTTATATTAAAGTTTTAATCATGTTTATTGACACAACAAAACCTTAGTTTGAATTTTTTATGATAAGTCCTTTAAGTTTCCAAATACTTATGTCTTTTATTTTATGCCCCTATAAATGGATAAAATTGAATGTAAAAAGTGGAGAGATCATGGGGGATTAAAAATAAATCAACTACCTACAAGAAAGGAGCATAAGTTAATAAGTCAAACTTTAGATCAATAGTGTGCATTAACTTGAGCACCAAAGATATAATAGAGAGTGAGGTTTTGAAATGTTAAAGGGTTCTAAGATCAATGTGAGGGTGACATATGTTATCATCTTGATGGGTATTCCAAATATATAATGGCAAGAATAAGTTAATATACCAAGAGATCGAGATCCTACTAAGTGGCATACCCATGTTTAATTGCACCAGGAGCACTTTATTATATTAAGACTTTATCCTAAGGAATGGAGTGAATTAAAAAACAACAAGTGTCACCATTTGAGTGGGTAGACTAAAGATACAATAGAGAGTGTGAGTCAATATGTCAAAGTTATCGAGAATAAATATGAGAGTGATAAGTGTCATGATCTCAAATAAACATCTGATAGATCGATAGCCCATGCTCAAAATTATATATAAAGGAAGATATCAATGTTTCATCATTGATCATGCATCTAGATATTGATAGTGCATATGAAGCAAGACTTTTTCAATAGAGCTTAGATTGAGTGATAAGCTTCCATGTGGCATGATGGTGCCTAAGCGATGAAAAGAGATCATAGATCATATGGAGCTACCAAGTGGCACGCTTGCATTCAATCATGTATATAAAGATCGATGGTGCATATTTAATCTAGGTTCAAGATTGCATGAAATAATGAGACATGTTTGAAGCATTAAAAGGTTATTTTTTAGTAAATGAGAAGGACTCAGTAGCCACAAGCAACTACATTAGCCTTAGGGTCTCAAATTTAAGTTAGATAAGGAATATTCCTCTAGTAACTAAGCTTGTTTAATATTTTGAAAAGGAATATTATATTTTTTAAAGGAATGAGCAACATGTAATACATAGTCATGTTAGGTTAGTCATAGTTAAACAACGTCATGAGTTCCATTAGCATTGTTAAAGAGATACATGTCTATGACACTTGTTTAATTACACGTTGACAAGGAATAACTAACATACCTCATAAAAGGTATATATAAAGAGGTATTGTTCATTTTAAAAGAGAGGGAGTTCTTATATCCAAAATTAATTTGTAAACTTGGAGCAATGAATACAATCAAGGACTTCTACAAGGATTGTCCAGTATTTGTTTGTGTGCTTGCTATCATGGCTATTTCCTTAATTTTTTAGTTTGATGTTCAGACTTGAATGGTTTTCATGAATTATAGATGTGTTAATATGAATGCAGAGTTTTTAAATTGTGCTTATGATATGTTTATTGAAGGATTCTAGATTTAGTTCATTTCCTTTGCTTTGCTTATAGATGTGCCAATGCTAATTGTTTGTAGAAGTAAATTTTCAAATTAAATCTGGTTTCTCATTAGACCCTTTCCTGGTATGTAGTAAGATTTATGATTATGTAATTTCATTATATATATTGGTTAAATGCATGTCTGGATGAGATATAAAATTTGTCATAATGTCTGGGTTGAAGATTAAAAATACCTTCTTTCTACCTTACCCTAACTTTTAGATTAGAAATACCTTCTTTCTACCTTACCCTAACTTTTACTCCTTTTTTATCAGATCAATGTAGTTTAGATTTTCATTATAAATATTCATGCTAGATTAGGGTTAGAATTTAGGGTTTAAACATCATTCATTGCATGTAGTTAAAATCAATTTCATCTTCACAAATATTTAGGACCATAATTATTCTCAGTAATTAATTACGTGTTCATTTTGTGAAATAGTCATTTATCTTGGCTGTTACTCCACCACAGATCTCAAGAAGATCACAACTAGCAACATATGAAATGGATTCTTCAGATCTAAAAATGAGAAGTGTTTCTTAAAAACTATATGAACTTATTGATACATTTAGGTGCATCAACAAGGAAAAATTGGTGCTAAAATGAGGGCCTAAGCTAAAGCTTTATAAATTTGAAATATTTTTACTAATTTTAGTAAATTTTGTTTAAAGATCAATTAATTATTTGCATATTTGTGTTTATTTAAGCATATTTGTGTAAAGATAATTGATCTTAATGGTTTTAAAGTAGTCTTTGTGATTTTTTAGACAAAGATACATGTTATTTTAAGATACATGAGTAATTATGGTAAAGATAGCTTGAGATATATGAATCCAACAGGTTTGAGGGTAGTAATAGCAATTTTTTTCAAAGATTTATAGATCCTTTGTAAATTTGAGTTTATTTAAACTTAAACATGTAAATATCATTCATATTCATGTATTTAGACATATCTTTGAGATAATTTAGATTAATATTGACGTTATTTATGGTTTTTTATACATATTTATGTAAAATTTACTTAAATGTGCAAGTCTAGCCACTATTCTGTGTAATGATAATATTTACACATCATATTTCAAATAGGGTTCAAAGATATTACAAGTTGGAACTACCATAAGTAATATCCTCCTCAAGGTATTTCATGGTTAGGTGGATCTTCTATCAATGTGCTTAGCTAGGTATGTGACTTACAAAGAAATCTTGAAAGGTATTTGCAATCTTTCAGTCCTAATAATGTTATCATAGCTAAAGAACATGTTAAAATATTTAAGGTTTATTTGAGAATTATGAATATAGTTCATGAAGATGTAGCATGTATATTGTTTTCATTTACTTTCAAAGATGCTCCATATGAATGGTTCCTTAACCTACTTGAGAACTACATTGTTAGTTGGAATAACTTTAATGATTACTTCATTCACCAATTTGGAAAAATCATTAGTCCATGCATTCTATATCACCAACTCACCACTGTTATGAGATATTATAATGATACCATTAGAGTCTTTAATGCTAGATTCCATAAGATGTTTAGTAGAACCATAGCTCCTTATAGACCTGATGAGGCTTTAGGATTAGAGATTTATAAAGATGATTTGGATCCCATGACTTATAAGTTTCTTAAAATTTCTGTTAGAGTCATAAACAACTTAACATTAGCTTATGTTGAAGCTTTAATAATCAATGATCAAATGCAACCTCAAGGTTAACTTGCATATACTATCCCAAATGTCAACCCTAATTTCCCATCACTAAATATCATTCCTAATTCCAATCAAAGTGTGTCTGACTTAAATCAAACACCAATCTTGATCCAATTACCCTTGAGCAACACCCATCTTGGCTAAAATTTGGGGTTCTTGAATAATGATACAAATGGATTTCATCCATATGGACAAAGATTTTTAGTTCCCACTAATAATAATATTCAAGCTCATAATTCAAAATCACCAAAGAATGAGAATGAATCCATACTTAAGATGGTTCAAAAATTGAGAAATGATTTTATTCAATTGCAAAATTAAGTAGGAAATGCTAGGGAAAAATCTAATAGAAACTATGCTTCTTAAAGGTTCAATAGGCCTATAAATAGGTTTCATGATAAAAACAATAATAGGTCATTTAAGAATGTACATGAAATGAATCTTTGTGATATAGGTATAGCTAATCATTTTAATGCCTTTTAAGCATATCAAAATGAAAAGGATATATCTAAACTTGTGTTTAATCAAGATAATGTTATAAGGACATCTAGCTTTACAACGACATCTAAATCCTTCATGGTAGAGGTTTTTGATTTTCCATTCAAAGAAGAAAATGAACCTGAATATGCTCTAGAAGAAGGAATAGACATTCAATATGAGCAACCCCAAGAACAATATTAGGTAAAAGCTAACCTCTCTTTAGAAGATAGTTATGAGGATAATTCATATGAGGTCATTGATAAAATAGAGAGTACTCCTAAATAGGATGATCATTGGCAATAATTATACTAGTATTCCTTGAAATAAATTGAGGTATCCTAAGATAGAAATGTTATTTTGGAGATCCCAAATCCAAATGATTTGGGTATTGATTGGGTAGAATAGATGCCATTATTCATAGAGGATGAAGTTAAATCAAGTGTAATATATCATGGATTTCCATATAGCCCCATCAAAATCTTGGAAGTAGGTGATCAACCTAATTGAAATGGTAAGGTTGTAAATGAATCTCATGTGCTTTTAGTTGATTATGACGAAGATGTATTTCAAGATTAGATGGAGTGTAATGAAGACATCAATCCAAGAATACCAATTAAGTTCACAATCCAACCATGGAAATCAAATGATACAAATCATGATCAGTCTTTAAATTGAATAGATCTAGTATTCCTAATGTAAGAAAGAAGAATTTGGGAAGAAGATGATTAGATCTTGGATCCATATCTTCAATCCATGCACTTGAGAATGGAGGTGGGAAACCAAGCTGCATCATATAGAATAAAAAATCATACAAGTGATCCCATCCACAATAATATGACATTGAATGGAATTAATCATGCTTCAAGGTTCTATGGTAGGCTAAATAACTTTTTGTTTGATCCTTTATGGAGTTAGTATAGGGCTTAGTTTAGTTTTTTTCCTCTTTCTTTCCTTCTTATTCCTTGTTTATAAGTAGTGTTTGTAAATATTTCTTTCCTTGTTGTTTATTTGTTTGGTGTGTTTGATTTTTGTGCTTTGTTCTTTACTTTCAATAAATCGTTTTAGATAGCCTTTAGCTCAAAGTTCACCTAATTTCTCAATAAATTCACAGTTTATAAATACAGGTATAACTTCTCAACATTGGTTGATCATAGATTATTTAAATATGAGCTTGATGTTATAGTTTGGAGAAATTAACAAAGACTAATGGATAGTGTTGACGCAATGGATTGCACCTGAGGCAAGGAGGTTGAGCTCCTGCCTTTCACACGCAATAATGGAAACTCCCCTCTCACCTATGGGACTGGTGAAGCTAGAGGGGAGAGTCTCTAGGTAAGGGATAGCTCCCTTTGATGCATCTGATTCATTCCAGTAAGTGATAATACACACACACACACACACACACACACACACATAGATATATATAATGGGAGGGGATGAAAAGGGAGAAAGATTGCAGGAAAACAAATATACTCTAAAGAGGTGATGCACCAAAATAAATCGACCTTCTCACACTCACACTTAAAATCAGACAAACACATACATACACTTCACACTTGACAGAAGGACCAGGCTGCAAGAAACTCAGCAAGGAGGCTTTAATGGAAAATACAAAAAATAGAGATTCACCAAGGTGTTTTGAAATGCACACTGTAAGTAATTTCTTCTATTTTTGCACTTCCAAATATAGCTCTCCTTGTTATCTATAGAAATGGCACCTTATAGACAATATATATGTTGGTGTTGGACCTATGAAAGAATCAAGAAACAATGACTAAATACAAACTAACACTCAAGACATACATAGAAATATCTATCCAAGATAGAGGTAAAAAATGTGTTTATTGATTCAAGTGAAATTTTCCAGGGCTACGCCTTACAAATGTGGAAGATGATCTCTCAAAATGACAAGTACTCAATATATAGGAGAAGAAAGGAGGCCTTTTGGCACCCATTTTTACAAGTGGCATATTTGCATCCCCTCATTGGGAAGAGCAGGCTACCTAAAAAAATAAATGTTGTGTCAACCTTGGCTTTGACTTCAGGCCCTTTTTGATATGGCTACACTATTTCCCCATTAACCGAGGTTGCTTCTTGAAGACACCTACATAGCTTGTCTACTCATAAATATGAAATGAATAAAACGGGTCACACAATTGGCCATTCACATCTTTTAATGGTCAATTTGCAGCTATTATTTCACCTGTTGGAGTAACTTCTCAAATCAGTGCTTCCTTTCACCACTTGAACTATTTGCTTGCTCCATGCTTGTCACTTTGTCTTTTCCCTATCTTGTCTCTTCTGGTTCTTTTGGCCCTTGGGGGTGATCTTCTGGCGGGTCACATTTTGGGCCTCCTTTCATGGTTGGCATTCCTTTAGTTTGAAAGCAAATGGCTATTTCATTTGGTTAATTTTGACATTCATGTAGCCGTCATCACTTTGAAAACCAACAAATAATTTAGTTTCTTAAGGTTGATGGCTTTTGGGACGTCACCATCCCTGAAAAAATGTCATCGGGTGCTTTGTTGGCTTCTCTACGGGCTTTGTCTTCCTTAGCCCTCTTTGTAGGCACTCTTTTGCTTGAAGTCCCTTCCTAGCACCTTCTCAAAGGGAAGGTGACCCTTCAGACTTTGAAAGTGCCCCTTTATTTGGCCAAGAGTCCCCCACAAGGGCACCTGCCCTTTGGGGTCCTTTGACGGGTCGCTATGATCCTCTAAACTGTTTCCTGGGTTTCTGTAGACTTTTTTCTATGGACACTTTCCCATGGACTTTTGTCTGCGAACATTTTCCTGTGGACTTTTGTTCGCAGACATTTTCCCATAGACTTTTGTCCATGGACATTTTGCCCCGGCCTTTGAATTGAACTATGGCCTAAATTCCTTCAGACTTTTTGTCTAAAGGAATTCCTTTAGACAAAAAGTCTGAAGGAATTTGGGACTTAAACAAAATATGAACTTACCCCTCAGCTCCCTTTTCTTTTTAAGTGCCTACCCTTGTAAGGGCATTTGAACTTTGAGCTACCCTTTAGCCATCTGGGCATACCCTTGAACCAAGTTGTTGAACCAAAATGGTTCAATGGTTCAAGCGGTTTAATCATTGCACACTAATGCCAAGTGAACCAAAGTTGATGAACTTGAAGCTGCTGGACCATCTAGTTGAACCATTTGCTTGAACCAAACATTGAACCACTCCCTATGAACCAAGCTTGTCAAACCAAGCCATTAAACCAAAATTGGTTCAATGATTCGATGGTTCAATGCTATTGAATCAAGACATTTGAACTGAGTGATGAACTTTTGTTGAACCAAAGGTCGTTGAACTGTTTAAACTATGCCGATTGAAAATTGCATTGAACTTAGCTGATTGAACCAAAGCTAAAGATCTTGAAGCTCAAACCACGCACCTGTTGGGCAAAAATTGGTCAAAAAATTGGTGAGTCCCAAGGGAAGCATGCTTGTTATGCTTAGAGACCAGTTGCCTTGTAGTCCATTGGGCCTAGAGTCAGATGGTAACTTAAAAAACTAGCAATATCTCTGATATATCTAGAACCAGTCACATAGATTTACCTCCAAGGAAATGAAAACACACACAAGACTAAGAAAACTATGACTTGTGCAACAACACTTAGGGAAAATAGGGAAAGAAAATAAGGGAATATATATATAGGATGAAAAGAGACTCAGTGGCAATGCTTAAAATTTATCCCATTAAATGGGATATGAAGTTCTTCACCATCCAACATGGAGAGTTAGAATGCATTATGATACTTGCACTGAGTGATTATGTATGGGCCACTCCATAGGGTGTCAAATTTTGCATGCTTTCCAAGATTAGCTCGGTCTTCATCCCATTCCAAGGCAATGTCTCCTTCAAAGAAATCTTTTGATGAAGATTTCTTGTCGAAGTGTCTCTTTGTTTGCTATTGTTGACTGGTCATAGAAGCCATAGCCCAGTCCCTTGTCTCTTGGAGCTCTATCAGCTTGCACAGCCTAACCTCCATGCTACTTCTTTCTTCTAATTGAAGCTGGTCAGTGAGGTCTATTTTTGGCAATTCAAGTGAGATGGGAAGCCTAGCTTCTCTTCCATATACAAGCGTATATGGAGAATTTTTTATTACTCTCTTTGGAGTGATTTGATTGGCCCATAGAGCCATTTTCAGCTTGGCATGCCAAGTCCTCTAATTTTCTTCCATGGTCCTCTTTATGATCCTGATCAAATTTTTGTTGGTGGACTCAGCCAGCCCATTCCCCTATGGGTAATAATTCGATGAAGTGTTGAGATATATACCATACCTTAGCACCCATTCACTTGTTTTGGTTCCCAGAAAAGCCAAGGCATTATCTGAGATTATGGTAGCTGAGACCCCAAATTTTGTCACTAGGTCCTCATAAAACCCCAAGACCACACTTTCATTTACCTCCTTCAGAGAAATAGCCTCCACCTACCTTGTGAAATAGTCCATGGTGGTCAGGACCCACTTGTGTCCAACACTAGAGGGAGGATTAATCATCCCTATGAATTCCAGGCCCCACTACATGAATGGTTGTTCCAATTGAATAGGCTATAGAGGCATGGTAGCCAATCATTTTTTCCCATTAAAAAGAGCACACTTCTAGCACTTTCTTACCTAGGCATGGGTGTCCCTAAAAAGAGTAGGCCAGAAATAGCCAGATCTCATTATCATTGCTATGGTAGCTCTAGGAGTGAAATGACCACCTGTTGGCCCATCGTGGAACTTAGACAGTACCTTATCAACTTGGTTTGGGTCAATGCATCTTAGAATGACCCTAAAGAGATCCTTCCTAAACAATACTCCATCAACTAGAGCATAAGGGAGAGACTAGAGTCTAAAGTACCTTCTTTCGGTCTTATCAAGACTCTACGGGCACTCACCAGTGAGAAGGAAATGTCTCAAGTCTGATGTCCAGTCCTTTACAATAGCTAGTTCTTTTGTTGTAGTTGCATCACAAATTAGTAAGTTATCTTCCCTTTTCTGCTTGAAGTCTGTAGCAAGGTGTTCACACAAGCCTCTTCCCCTCACCAGCTTGGTGATCTTGATGTCTACGTCATACTCCATCACTTTGGTGATCTACCCCACTCTCTTCTCATTTAGGTCTCGATTGGTCAAGAAATCCTTGATGTTAGGATGTGGAACCATGAGGTGAATCCTATTGTTAGAAAACATATGCTTAAACTTTTTCAGGCTCTACACTAATGCCAAGACTTGCTTCTCTACATACGTGTATCTAACTTTGAAATCCTCTAGCCCTTGGCTAAAAAAAGTAAGTGGTTGCTCGAGGTCATCACCATTTGCTTTGGTAATCATGGTAGAGATCACCTCTTCATTGCTAAAAGTGTAGAGGTTGAAGTCTTTATTGAAGTTGGGGCTAATCAAAGTAGGAGCCTAGGTTATGGCCTGCTTGATGGCTTCAAAGCTATCCTTCCTTTGTGTTGTCCACTTGAACTCCTCACCCTTCCTTAGCATAGAGGTTAGTGGCTTGACTATCTTTGTGAAATTTGAAATGAATCTCTAAATAAAACTTATCCTACCAAAGAAACTCTACAAGCCTTTCTTGTGCTTAGGTAGGGACATCTCCAGGATAAAATGAAATCTCTCAAGGTCAATGGATAAGCCTTCCTTGGACACAATGTGGCCAAGAAGTTTCCCCTCATGAACAATAAACACACATTTCTTTGGGTTAAGAGAGATGTCAAACTCCCTACACCTTTCAAAAATATACCTGAGGTGTTTCATGTGTTGGCTCACTTCCTTGGAGAACACCATCACATCATCAAGGTATACCAGCACATTGTTGTTTATCAAGCCTCCAAAAGCCATGTCCATGGCTCGCTAAAAGGTAGCACAAGTATTAGCCAACCTGAATGGCATCCTCTTGTAGGCAAATGTTCCCCATTTAGTAGTGAAGGCCATTTTGTGCTGGTCACAGCCTTACACTAGAATTTGATTATACCCTAAATAACCATCTAAGAGGGAGAAAGGCTTGATACTTGTTACCTTCTAAAGGATCTACTCCATGTTCGGGAGGGGATAATGATATTTTAAAGAGACTTTATTAATGTCTCAAAAATTGACACATAACTTGATCTCCCCATTCTTCTTTCTAACAAGAACAAGGTTGGCTAGCCAAGAGGAATGTTTGATTAGAAATATAATCTCAGACTCAATCAATTTGGCCAGTTCCCTTTGCATGAGGGGCTCAATTATTGGGTTGACAGGCCTCTGCTTCTGTGTGACTAGTCTAGCACCTTCTTCTAATTTTATGGTGTGCTAGGTGAGTCTTGGGTTGAAGCCCTTCAAATCACTATAATCCCATGCAAAAACATCGGTAAGCTCCTGACACAACAAAATGAAAGACTACCTTTCTTGAATCGTGTAGACTTTTCCAAGCAAAGTAGCTTGTCCTTAAATATCTCAACCCTTTTGTAATTCTCCTCCTTAGTTGTGATGCATGCTTTGTCATTTATAAATTGGTCATTTCCATTGAAGATGCTCTCAAGAGTGACCAAACCTTTAGGGAGCTTATTGTTCTTCAATTGAATAATCTGGTTGCCATATTGCTGCTACAGCTTCACCTAATTCTGTGTTGCGAACTTAGCTTCCTCTTATAGGAAGAAATATATTTTATGGTCATTTTTGAAAACCTACCAGTTTGTAATGTTGTTAAGGATGGAGGGCCAAACTACCACCTTCAAGTAGTGTGAACCATAGTCTCGAGTTATCTCCTTGGAAACATCAAACTGAGCACCAATTTTTGCTAGCCTATCCACTTGTTTGTTTTCCTCTCTGGGAATGGAGGTGATACTAAAAGAAAGGAAATATTCCACCAAGTTCTAGACCCTATGCTTGTAGGACTTTATCAAGGAATTCTTGGTCAGATTTTATCCTTTCACCTAGTTTACAATCAGCTCACTGTCTCCTAAAACTTGTAACTTATTTATCCCTCTTTTTCTTGCCCATTCCAGACCATGGATAAGGGACTCATATTCTACAACATTGCTTGTGGAATAAAATTGGAAACAAAAGGCCAAAGAGTATCTCTCCTTTGAAGGGGAGACTAACATCACTCCACCACTAGCTCCCAGCCTACTTCTGGAACCATCAAAATACAACTGCCATAGACCTAGGTCCTCTTGGCTTGCCTTCATTATATTTGGTATGAAGGCACCCTCTTCATGTATGTAGTAGACTCCAAGGCCTACCTCCTCTATGAACTTGTAAGGATCATGCTTGAAGTTATTATTTCCCAACTCATCCAAGAGTAGGTCTGCAACTCCTTCAAGAGCAGAGGATTGAGATTGGTCTGTCTGGGACTCTTCTGGGTTGATAATGGCATAATTGATGTTTGCTGCCCTAGGAAAATATGGTTTTATATGGTCCTTGTAGAGTGGATCAGATTCAATCTTTACCTTGGTCCCATACTTGGTTCTAAAAATTAGATAGGACCAATTCACTGCTAGATAGCCACCTATCTTTGACGTGAAGTCCCTAGATAATCAAATTAAGAAATAAGGAGGAACATATGCTACCACTATATCATGGGGAATTGAGAAGGTTGGGCAAGAATGCAATGTTAAGCTTAGATCCTTCAAAATACCAACTATTTTTGCAGGTGTCCCATCTAGCTGCAAGACTCCCTTATTCATCTCTTCATATTTCAGTCCCATCTTGTTGGCTATGCACTTGGGCATCACTAAGGTACTAGCCCCACTGTCAATGATGTAGTTATGCACCAAGAAATCCCCTATAACCAAGGACACATAGAAAGGGGGAATTTTCTCTTCCTTCTTTACCTGACCTAAAGTGGAATGTTGTCCATTCATCATTAAGACATTATCGGTGCTCACTGGGGTAGTTTGTCGATCCAGCTCATGTAATTCCCTCTATAGCATGTCCTTCTATCCTATTAGAGATATTGAATCCCATAAAGAGATCTTCATATGTAGCTTCTTCATCTATTCTACTATATTAACCTAGGGACTGCCTCCCTTCAAGATTTCTTTAGGGCTAATTCCAACTTGAGGTACTAGCTGAGGGGTTAAAGGTGGTCTAAAGTTTGGGGCTTTCTAATTTTAGTGTGATGGAGAAGGTGTAGCTATCGATTAGGTAGTTGCCTAGGCTTCTCCCATTGTTCTCCTCTTGAATCTTGTGTTGGCTGCAACACAGTCAGCCTAATGGTCTGTAGCACCTACATAATTGATTACATAAAACTCACCTTCTAGGTGGTTCATAAGAGTAGAGTCAAGTTGGATCTGACTGCTTCTTGTATTGGGTTGCATTGGAGGCTTGAAGACCTGGGTTTGAGTAGCTACCTAATTGTCTACATTTTGGAAATAACCCATCATCTCATTTGTATAAATAGCCTGCTCCTAACCATATCCCATGGTCGAATAAGTTGGTTATTCCTGTACTAGGTTGTTTTGAATCGGCACCATGACTTTAGATGATGAAGGGGGACTTGGATTGTAGCCTTGAAATGGTCTAGTCTGAGTAAGCTATCCCTATCCTTGATTATAGTTTTGGAAAGGGGGTCTAAGGGCTTGGCCATAATGTTGGTATCCCTGATTCAGTCTATTACTTTGAGCTTGTTGCCTTTTAAGAGATATAAGTTCATTTGACATGCTCTACAATAGACTCTTAACTTCATGAAGCTCATTGGATATAACAACAGCTAGTTTCTCTATGTTAGGTAGAGGAGATAATGTGGGAGCAATGGTCTAAATTGGAGGTAGCATTTCTGGGAAAAGTGGCACGTGAGGTCTAGGGGTTATTTTACTAGCTTGTACTATGCAATTTTTAGCTGCTATGGCTATGTCATAAGCAAAAAGTAGTATATGCCCTCCCATGGATTGTATCATCACAGCAATATCACTATTTAATGATCTTAAATAATACAAGAAAGCATAGCTGGGAGTCAGCCTTACCAAAATGGGGATTCTATCCCAAGTCTTCTGAAACCGCGTGTTCAAATCCTACATATACTCATGTGGGGCTCTTTTTATGGTCGTCAACTGCTTATTAAGTGAGAGGCCGTCACTTTTTTCCACAAAATGGTCTGTCAATTGAGTACCCAATTCATTCTAGGAATGGATTAAATTTACAGGCAAGGTCCCATACCAGTCAAGAGCTTTGCCCTTAAGAGACAATGCTAGCAATCTGATGGTGATATTTTCCTCTGTGACATTGTGAATATTATAGAGGTTAGAAATATTCCTAATGTGTTTAATGACTATAATGGGTCCCTCTCCATTAAAAGAAGGTACATTTTTTAGGGTTGTTCTCAGGATTAGATCATAACATGGGAGATTCAAGGGGCTCTGACCACGAAAAGCTTCAAAGGGCAATGCCATAGTTGGGATGGGATGTAACTACAGCTCTGCTACGTATGCATCCCTTATAACAAGTTTAGGAGGGTGGCTTGTTGAATAAGGATGAGTCTTCTCAAACCTTAGTCTTTTTACTGAGTTCAAAGGTAACTCAATGAAATCGAAGGGAACCCCTTTAGAAGTAGACCTTGTGGTGATTTTAGGCATAGAAATTTAAGAAATTGGTCTTGATTGGAAAACTAAAGCTCTTACCAATGGAGTCCCTAGATGCTAGAAATATTTGATTTACTATAATAGGACTAGCACCAATCCTAAAACCTTACTAAGTTGTAAAACTATGTCCGACCGGGCATGCCAAAACTATTGACATAGTGGATTACACCTGAGGCAAGGAGGTTGAGCTCCTGCCTTCCACACGCAACAAAGGAAACTCCCCTCTCACCTATGGGACTAGTGAAGCTGGAGGGGAGAGTCTCTAGGTAAGGGCTAACTCCCTTTGATGCATTTGATTCATTCCAGTAAGTGCTAATACATACATACACACACACACACACACACACACACACACACACACACACACATATATATATATATATATATATATATATATATAATGGGGGGATGAAAAGGGAGAAAGATTGTAAGAAAACAAATCTACTCTAAAGAGTTGATGCACCAAAATAAATCAAACTTCTCACACTCACACTTAAAATTAGACAAACACATACATACACTTCACACTTGGCAGAAGGACCAGGCTGCAAGAAACTCAACAAGGAGGCTTTAATGGAAAATACAAAAAATAGAGATTCACCAAGGTGCTATGAAATGCACACTATAAGTAATTTCTTCTATTTCTACACTTTTGAATATAGCTCTCCTTGTTAGCTATAGAAATGGCACCTTGTAGACAATAGATATGTTGGTGTTGGACCTGTGAAAGCATCAAGAAACAATGACTAAACAAAAACTAACACTCAGGACATACACAAAAATATCTATCCAAGATAGAGGTAAAAAATGCATTTATTGATTTAGGTGAAATTTTCCAAGGCTATGCCTTACAAATGTGGAAGATGATCTCTCAAAATGACAAGTCCTCAATATATAGGAGAATAAAGGAGGCCTTTTGGTGCCCCTTTTTACAAGTGGCCTATTTACATCCCCTCATTGGCAAGAGCAGGCTACCTAAAAAAAATAAATGTTGTGTCGACCCTGGCTTTGACTTCAGGCCCTTTTTGACATGGCCATGTTGTTTCCCCATTAATCGAGGCTGCTTCTTGAAGACACCTACATAGCTTGTCTGCTCATAAATATGAAATGAAGAAAAAGGGTCACATGGTTGGCCGTTTGCATCTTCTAATGGTCAATTTGCAACTATTTTTTCACCTACTAGAGTAACTTCTCAAATCGGCACTTCCTTTCACCACTTGGACTATCTTCCTGCTCCATACTTGTCACTTTGTCTTTTCCCTATCTTGTCTCTTCTAGTTTCTTTGGCCCTCAGGGGTGATCTTCTATTGGGTCGCTACATTTTTGGGCCTCCTTTCATGGTTGGCATTCCTTTAGTTTGAAATCAAATATTTATTTCATTGTGTTAATTTTCATGTTCATGCAGCTGTCATCACTTTGAAAACCAATGGCTAATTCACTTTCTTAAGGTTGATGGCTTTTAGGACGTCACCGTCTTTGAAAAAATGTCATTGGGTCTTTCATTGGCTTCTTTATGGGCTTTGTCTTCCTTGGCCCTCTTTACAGGCACTCTTTTGCTTGAAGTCCCTTCCTAGCACCTTCCAAAGGGAAGGTGACCATTTGGCCTTTGAGCGTGCCCCTTTATTTGGCCAAGAGTCCCCCACAAGGGTACCTGCCCTTCAAGGTCCTTCGGTAGGTTGCTATGCTCCTCCAGATTATTTCCTAGGTTTCCACGGACTTTTATCTGTGGACATTTTCCCACAGACTTTTTCCCATAGACTTTTATCCATGGATGTTTTCCCATGGACTTTTGTTTGTGGACATTTTACCCTAGCCTTTGCTTTGAACTGCAACCTAAATTCCTTTGAACTTTTTGTATAAAGGAATTCCTTCAGACAAAAAGTCTGAAAGAATTTGGGACTTAAACAAAATCTGAACTTACCCCTTGGCTCCCTTTTCTTTTAAGTGCCTACCCTCTACAAGGGCATTTGAACTTTGAGTTTCCCTTCAGTCATTTGGCCATACCCTTGAACCAAGACATTGAACCAAAATGGTTCAACGGTTCAAGCATTTTAATCATTACATGCCAATGCCAAGTGAACCAAAGTCAATGAACTTGAAGCTGCTGGACCTCCTAGTTGAACCAAATGATTGAACCATCTGCTTGAACTAAACGTTGAACCACTCCCTTTGAACCAAGCTCGTTGAACCAAGCCATTAAACTAAAATTGGTTCAATGGTTCAACACTGTTGAATCGAGACGTTTAAATTGAGTGATGGACTTGTGTTGAACCAAAGGTTGCTGAATTGTTTGAACTGTGCCAATTGAAAACTACATTGAACTTAGCTGATTGAACCAAAGCCGAAGAACTTGAAGCTTGAACCAAGCACCTGTTGGGCAAAAGTTGGTCAACAGATAGGTTAATTGTTCCTTGAGATTTAAATGTTTGTTCTAATCTAAGATTGATTATAAGGATTGTACATGTGAGATGAAAGATTGGATTATTAAAATACAATCATGTTTGCACTTAATAATCATTATTACCTAAGACAAAGTTTGCAACCAAGTATTATTATTTGAGGATTAAAACATGTGACTAAATCCCAAAACCTAGCCAACCTAGTTTCCAATCTTAGTTAAAGAGTCAAAAATGATTTGAAAAATATAAAAATAAGAACTTGATTAAAAAATTCAAGAGATTTCTAAGCAAATTTGAATATGATAATCTCCACTAGGGCTATGGATGCCTACCTGGTAGTGGATTGAGGCCTTGAGTGGAACCAAATGTATCTTTGTTGGGGATATGGATGCTTGGATGGAAGTAGAGCAATGCCCAAGCCTTACCTATACAAATCATGGTTATTGATTAACATCTAAATTTCTATAAGTTAGTGTTAATGGTCAAGGTCATGAATTTAGAGTTGTTCCTTAAATCCCATGACAACTAGTAAGTGGAATCAATTCACACACACAACATGATGAGTTTTTATATTTGATCCCAATCCTGCATGAGTAAGACTTATTTTAATCATGAGTTAATATTAACTATGGTATTTGATCATATGGAATAAATAGCGTAGTTATTAGTTTTGTTATGTTTCCCCTAAAAGTCACCATTTGTTGAGGTCAACATGCCCCTAATTCTAAAAATGGGGACCCTTGTTTCAAATCATGTAAATTTATGATCTAAATTTAAAACTAAGAGAATCATGTGTATATGACTTTCAAATGGAAGATATCTAACCAAGTGGGATCTTAAATTTGAAATTCATCCACCCCTGGCTCTCACCTAGCCTTATTTCCCATATTTGCATAATCCTTGTTATTTCGCTCTAACTGTTACTAATAATTGTTACTAGCATTTCTATGTTTTAGACTTAATGTGATCCTTTTTGGGTGAACAATGACCAGATCCATTACCTAATGTTTTTTAACATATACCTTTTAATTCAAATTCAATTTTAAGCAAGATCAATTTTATGCGGGAAGTAACTTATTATAGAATTAGTTTAAAACTTTAGTCTGGGTCCAAGTTGTATTTATTAATACCACTAAGACCTTAATCAAAAGTCTTTATGCTAAGTCATTTATATATTAGAGATCAATGATTCATGGAGACTAATTAATGAGGGGACATTCTTATTATGTTTCAAACATATCTTAGAATTTATATTAAATTTTTAATCATGTTTATTGACATGACAAAAATCTTTGTCTAAATTTTTAATACTAAGTCCTTTAAGTCTCCAAACACTTATGTCTTTTATTTTATTCCCATAAAAATAGACAAACCTAAAGGTGACATATGGCAAGATCGTAGGGCTTCAAAATAAATCGATGACCTATAAGAAAGGAGTGTAAGTCAATAAGACAAGTATTAGATCAATGATGAGCATTAACTTGACCACAAAAAATCTAACAGAGAGTGAGGGTTTCAAATGTTAAAGGGTTATAATTTCAGTTTGAGGGTGACTTATGTCACCATATTTGTGGGTATTTTGAATATTTAATGGCAAACATAAGTCAATAGACTGAGAGCTTGAGATCCTGCCAAGTTGCACACCCATTTTAATTGCACCAAGAGCATTATTATATGAAGACTTTATCCTAAGGAATGAATTGAACCCAAAAATAATAAGTGTCACCATCTTGGTGGACAAACTGAAGATCCAATGGAGAGCATGAGTCAACATGTCAAATATATCAATAATAAATATGAGAGTGACAATTTTGATGATCTTATCTAACGATCTAGTGGATTGATGGACCATACTCAAGATTATATATAAAGGAAGAGATCAATGGTTCACCATCGATAGTGCATCCAGAGATTGATGGCACAAATGAAGAGATAATTTTTCAATAGATCTTAGATTGATCGAGAATATTCCTTGTGGTGTGATGGTGCCTGAGCAATGAAAAGAGTTTAGAGAGCCTATAGAGATACCAAGTAGCACTCTCATGTTCAATCATGCAGAAAGAGATCAACAATGCAAATTTAATCCAAGTTCAATGTGGCATAAAATAATGTGTATAAAATAATAATATGGCATAAAATAATCTAGGTTCAATATTCTACAAATACATGGGAAACATGTAACGCATAGTTATATCAGGTTAGTCATAGTTAAACAAGGTCATGAGTTATGTTAGCATTGGTAAAGAGATACCTATCTATGATACTTGTCCAATTTCATGATGACAAGGAATGACCGACATACCTCATGAAAGGTATATATAAATAACTATTATCTATTGTAAAAGAGAGGGAGTTATTAAATCTAAAATTACTTTATAAACTTGGAGAAATGAATACAAGGAATTCTACAAGGATTTTCTAGTATTTTTTTATGTGTTTGCTATCATGGTTACTTCCTCAATTTTCTAGTTTGATGTTTAGAATTGAATGGTTTTCATGAATTCTAGATGCACTAATATGAATGAAAAGTTGTTAACTTGTTCTTATTACAGGTTGATTGAAGGATTTTATATTTAATTCATTTTATTTACTTCACTTATAGATGTACCAATGCTATTTGTTTATAGAATTAAATCTTCAAATTAAATCTAGTTTCTCATTTGCATTATCTCACTTTTCCTTAGACCTTCCCCTAGTATGTAGTAGGATATTTGCTTATGAAATTTCATGCTATATATTGGTTAAATGAATGTATATATGAAATCTAAACTTTGTCATAATGTCTAGGTTAAATATCAGAAACACTTTCATTTTGCCTTACCCTCCCTTTTGTTCTTTTTTTTATCAGTTCACTATAGTTTAGATTTTCGTTTTAAATATTCATGCTACATTAGTGTTATACTTTAGGGTTTGTAAATAATTCATTGGAATTAGTTTAAAATCAATTTCATCTTCACAAATATTTAGGACCATGGTTACTCCCAACAACTATATACATGTTTATTTTGTGAAATAGTCATTTAGCTTGGCCACTACTCCACCATAGATCTTGGGAAGATCACAACTAGAAACTCATGTAATGGATTATTTAGATCCAAAAATGATAAGTGTTTCTTAAACACTATATGAACCTACTAATACATTTAGGTGCATCAACATTACCTTCTTTGTACATCTCTTTGAAGCATGTCATAGATGATGAAGACTATTGAGTAGCTTGCCTATAAGAATTAGAGTTACTTGATGAGAAATGCTTGGCCACAATAAATAATCTACAAGCATATTAGAACCAAATCCATGGCCATTATAATCAACATGTTAAACACAAATAATTTAAACATGGTGATCTTTTGATTAAATAAAACCAAAAGAATACCATGATTGAGAAGAAACACAAAAGGCAAGTTCAAACCTAAGTGGGTAGGTCCTTTAATCATTATTTCAAACTATGGTGTTGGAGCATATAGGTTCACTATACCAGATGGAGATGAACTTGCTAAGTTGATGAAAATTATACACATCAAATGTTTCTTCTCTTAAGAGACCTAGTGTATTGTCTATGAGGCCCATTTCAATTGTACCATATTATCAACATTATTCTTTCTACCATAACTTGTCTATTGATCAAGTTATTTCCAACCTCTCTACCTAGCCCATTTGACCTTGTTTCCATTACATTGGTTCCATTGCCACTTTTAACATGAATATTTTGATCAAGTTTCAGTATTTATTGCAAGTATTATAGATAGAGGCCATATTTTGGATTAGTTTATTTAGTTATTTTGGTAGTTTCATCTTTCATTTCTTGTTCTATTCTATACCAAGTGTGCCTAATTATAATTACCTTTGGGAAAATTAGTGCCCCACCATATTGCTGTTAATTATAACTACCTATAGAAAAATTAGTATCATTGATCTATGTTATTGTTTCCTAGTTATAATCACCTATGGGAAAACTAGGGGCAACACCTGTTTATCATGCATTGAAGTACAACCATGTTATTCCTATGCCATACTATGCCATTTTCCAACTTTTTCTATTTAATTTGAATTTGATACTACACTAGTCATATTCCTCCATTTAAGGCATAAATACAATGACTTGAGGTCCCATCCTAAGACTATGTAGGTAGTACTCAATCTATGTTGAGGTTAGCTCAGTCCCCCTTTATCATGCTCTCACCATTTTGTGAGCAATTTTAAGTTTCAATGCTCTCATCATTTTTTGATTTTAGATCATTTAGTGTCTCATCATTCTCAATAAAGTTGAGATATTCCAAAAACATTTGTAAAATAGATTTAGAAAAAAGAAAAAAAATTGACCACTTATTTACCTTAAGGATTTTGGTATCCCTTGTTAAGCCAAAATAAACCAATTGTCATTTAGTTTCCCCATCCTTATTAGCCTTTTATCCCATGCTCTCACAATTTTGTCAGTCCATTGTCACATTATTCTATAACACATTCATCATGTTTTATTCTCATCATTTTGTTCTATCCCATTTCCTAGGAGAACTACATTTATCCTAAAGTTTTTTTTGGATATTACATCCATGAAACTATGTAGGCAATATACACTTGCCTAGTGCATCTGGAGATAGCTCGGCCACCCCCTTCCTTTTCTTTTCTTCCCCCATTTTGTTTGTTTATCTCATTATCTCCTAGCTTGTTTAGGGGTAATGTTTGTTGTCTTATTTATGTGGTTTTTTTGTACTAACATTGTAACTAACCACTATTTGGTTTTTGTTTATCTTTATTTTTGTTTTTTTTTCTTTTCCTTTTCTTAGTGTTTTGTTTTTTGCCTATTTACTTTCTTTCTTGTTGTGCCTTGATTCAGTCTATGTGCATTCATTGGGTGATTCCTTGCATATTATTATTGAATTCATCCATATCATGCATCAACATTATCATCATGGTTTTTATCATTAGTGCATTATTTTCAATTGATTATTGGATCGAGAGTTATTCCTTATTCATATTTTATCCAAGTCCTCATGATGTTCTAGTATGATGCCTACAATGACGTGCTATGAAAAAATTAGCTTTGGGAGTCTACACAGTAATGAATAAAATGATATATCTCCTTAGCACCGACAATATTCTTGATCTTATCCAAATCATATCCTACATAGAGTAATTAAGCAACACAAGAATTGTCTCCCTTACTAATTAAAATGAGCATCTCCCTACTAGTAGGTTGCCCAAATTCATCTTTCTCCTCTGTTCCAATTTTCCATCATCTTCCATATCATGTTTTCCATAATTATGATACTAATTATTCTAACTTACTTTAGGTAAATCATTGTATACTATCCCACTTGAATTATCAATGATTCTAATTACTTATGGGAAAATCATTGTGTTTCCATGCATTTGAAGGTTGATGATTATAACCGCCTATAGGTAAATCATTCTCTTTCTTCTACTCAATTGGAACACATTTTAATTTAGATAATGCTTGTAACCACCTTTGGGAAAACCATTGTCTCTATCTATCTAGCTAAGGCATGTTTTTATCATACTAATGATTATAACCACCTATGGGAAAATCATTGTTTTCCTTTTTAGTGATTATAACCTCCCATAGGAAACTCAGTCTCTTATTACCCTAAGCATTTTTTAATGATTATAACCACCTTTGGAAAAATCATTGCCCTTTTAAAATCCCACCTATGCTAATGATTATAACCACCTATTGGAAAATAATCTTTATGTCTACCTTAACTAGGGTAGATCTATATGCCATTGATTATACCTACCTCTAGGCAAATCAATCTTTTCCACCCCATAATTTTATCTATTTGGTCTAATCATTTCCTCCTTTTCAGGGACTAATTGTTGATCCCTTTGCCAATTTATTCCTTGAGGGGGCACCTAAAATTCATCCATTATTATTGAAGTCATAATCATACAAGATCTTTTTATTCTTTGAGAAGATGTTCTTGTGCTTATAGCTTTCAATGCCTTTCCAAATAGGGGTAAATTATACACACCTAAAATTGGCCACCAATGGTTTTAATGAGAGTTTAGATTAATTCTTACCAACCATTAAAAATTAATCCTAAGAATCACTAAACACCTCAAATTTTCTTGTGCATCACTCATCAAAGATCAAAACATCATTAAGACATCCTTAATTAAGGTATCTTACTATAAAAAATGAAAACGTCTCACAAATTCATCTCTAATCATCCTACAACATCACAACATATAATTTGGCCCATAGACCTATTAAATGGGGCAAGTGCACACATGAAATTAAATCAAATCTTGAAAATGCTAAAAATAATAATCACAATTAAGTAAAATACTAAACCTAATTAAATGCATAGTTGAATTATCCATGAGAAATTAATTAAATTCTAAAAAATAGAATTAAAAAATCAAGAATATCCTAGCTTTTAATGATTACCTTTTATGAGTTATCAAGCCTTTGCAAATATCTAAAAATATTCCACCCATACCTATTCATTGTAAATCATGATATTTTGACACCTTTTAACTCTACTAGGGTTAATTAACTCACTGAGGTTAGGTTTGAACCCATTCCATGTTCAAACTCCACTTTAACTCACCTTGAGTTGGGGTTGGTTTCTAAACATATAAATACAAGCATTTGCCTCTTCATTTGGAGCCTAGAGAGAGTAAAGTTATAATGTAGGTTTTATAGAAAGATTGAAATTAATAGTGTTATAATGTAAAAATTATAAGCTAAGGCATCAGACAAGCATAATCCACAAGCCAACCATGCTAACAAAGAGAGAAGAAGATAGCCAAACTCTATTGCCAAATACTCTTTGACCACAAGCCAAGCAAGCCATGAAAAAATCACATAAAACTCTCAAAAAAGGTAAGGGATTTCTCATTATTTGAATTTTAGTTGTGCTTTCATATATATATTATTCATTATGCTCCCCTTAAGATCTAGGATTATAGATGTTAGCTTGTTAGTGTGTTGATTTCATTTTTGTTTTGTGAAACTAACACTTGTTATAACGTCCTCTCTATTGTCAAATTCCTATTATCATAGTGATAATTGCTTCACCATAGAATTTATGAGATGATGTTTGGTATCTATTTTTGACTTATATAGGTAAGTCATTAGTATATGCTCAGAACATTATGACCTTTGGAAGATCAAGGGTTTGTCTCAAACCTAGAGGGATGTATTGGGTGAGAGTGTCTAATTAACTTGGGTAAATCAATGAGGCTTGGGATCTTCACTTTTGAGGGAGCATATTGAGATAAATTAAGATATTTATCTTATTTATTTATTTTGGTCTCCTTTGAGTTAGATAGAGAAGCATGTGGCTTCATAACTCCAAAGGGATGAAAGTAAATAAGTGTGTGGGGATTTTTTCCCCTATTTTTTATCTTTGAGGTTTTTTTGATCATGGATATGCTTACATTTGTGATGGTTATTTTATTATGTATAGGTTGATTTTCATGGGGATGTCATGTTGACCATGGATATTTTATGTCCATGTAGGTGCTTATTTTGATTCTTTATGATTTATACATCCATTAGGATGCCTATTTAAAAAGTTGGGTATGTTTTGACACTCATGGGATATCTACTGTGATATAGATATGCCCAACATCAATGAGGATGTTTATTTTGAGTTAAATTAAACTTTTTGATTTTTTAAAATTGTAATTTCCATAGTATTGCTATAGTATTCACCATATGCCTTGGCTAAGTAAACCATTTCCTAAAAGTAATGTTGCATCAAAGTAGGCATTACTATTTAACCTTTAACTTATTATATTAAATCAACTAGAAGAATAGTGATATAATATTGTTGTTGGAATCATGAGATAATGCCTTAGTGGCCATCGATAGCTTTCATAGATGAGATATCCAATGATGTTGAGGCATAATAACTTGGGAGGACAAAGGGTGAGGCTTGAGCCAAGAGGGTCTAGCGGGTGAGTGTGACTAACTTTCTTAGGTAGGTTAGAGATTTTTGGGGATCTCTTATTGTTATCTATTAGTGTTAGCCATCTATCCATGATGTGTGAACATTATTTGTAAAATTCAAAAATTCATGGAGATATATTTTATAGGCCTTGTTTAAATACAACATTCCTAGAAGGAAGGTGATCATAATATTAAGATCCCTAAGACTAATTATGTGTATTATAAGATGGATATTTGGTGTCATAAGTATGACATCTAGACATTAGGTGACCTGATAAGAGTCATGGACCCTTCTACTTCACCGTCATGTGTGTTGATTATTGTGATGTGAAAGTACCTTGATGTAATTTTTAGAACACCTGAGTCACATATACATTGTCTCTTTCATGTGATTCCTCCTTATATGTAAAATTTTTATGTGTCTTGTAAATCATACATTTCATTAAGTGTGTTAAATCATGTAAATTGGTGTTTTTTGCACACTATGTGTATGTAGTTAACCTTTTGGGTTTCTACTTTACCTTATTGATATCATCATTATTGTGTGATAATTTTATTGAAATGATTGTATGATTTTAGTGGATTAATGTGTGAACAATGGAGAAGTTAATTGTGTAAGGGATTCTCCCACTTCTAAAATCAATCATGTGAACCTTACTTTGATCTATGTTTTTAAAATTGGTGTATGAATATTTTGTGTACATGTCTTGGAATAAATGTGAATCATGTTGTTAACATATTTAGTATATGGTAATGTGGTCATAAACTACCCATGTGATGTGTTTCTCCCTCTTGAAACCAGCTTATATTGATTGAAATCTACCAAGGAATAATGTTGTGTTGTGTGGTGTAATCCCATATAACTACTCTAGTATTGATTATTGGTGCATGTACGAGGTTAAGGGTAGAGAATAAATACATCCATAATGATTTTTAATAGGTATGGGCTAGGAAGTGGATTCTCTCATAGGATGAAAATCTACTTTTCCCCTTTGCACAAGTATCCACCTAATTCATTTAGAGTGTGCACTATGTGTGCCATGAGTTGACTATGGAACCTTAGTGCATAATGGTCACTTTATGGATCTAACATTAGTTTAACCACCACTTGATGTTTTCATTAAAATAAACTTTTGTGAAATATTATTACTTATAATTTGTGAAGCACTAATTGGTCATAAAATGTGGACATATATGCAAAATCAGCAAGGTGGTACTTGTTGAGATGCATGACTATGTTGGCCTATAGGTGAAAACAAGATATGGGTCAGGTATTATTCTTTTATACCTATTATAAATATTCTAGGATGAATATATATATATATATATATATATATATATATATTGTAGAAGCATAAATTAAATGTATGATGATTTTATGCTTTGAAAGAGCAACACAAATCCCTGATTATGTGGTGTTTAAAATCCTAGGTATCTAAAATTATACTTCCTATGACCTTACTCCTTATGATTACACATCAGCTCATGTGCATCATAACGACCATAGTTGTCCTACTTGGATACATTCTCCACTATATTAGACCTTTCATGTATCATATTCTCATCCCCTACACATCCTCACTCCATCTCGATCCTTTTTCACACCAGATAGGCTCTTTATATGGGGACCTTTTAGAGGCTTGTTGACCACCCAAGGTGTAATTTATGCCCAATTAATGGCTTAAGGATGAAACCCATGGCCTAGGTTATGGCCTAGGTAGAGAACATGAAAAAGTGCCTTGTTTGGGCCCAAATGGCTAGAAAAAGCTAGCTTTTTGATTGTTGGTATATTAGGGTTGAGATATATGACTTTTTATCATTTATTTGAGCTTATATCTTGATGTATATCCTATATTATTGCTTTAATATTCCCATTTGATCTTCACACTCAAATCTTGGCTACCTCTTTGAATCTCTCTTGGTTATTGCTTGGCATAATAACTTTCATTATGACAGGGGATACCCTACTCTACTATAGCTTATCTTAGTGATTCACATTTCTCTCTATAGTGTTCCTAAAGTTTGTGGGTTTCTCGTTTCTCACTCAAAACTCCATTTCACCTATCTCTTATGTTTCTTGCATTGGATCTCTCACAGATTGGTAGCTTCTCCTTCACCTCTTCCACATCTTTTGGCTCTTGGTCTAGACTCAATTCACAGACAACATGATCCTCTTCCTCTCTTGCATCCTATCTTGGATAATAGGTTGGTATAAATTTTGAAAATTCATTTTGTGTTTGATATGAGGGAACTTTTTTATACAAGGTGAAATTCTTATTTGTTTGCAATAGTATACATGTTAGGTTTTGATTTATTTTAGTGATCTAGCCTATTTAGGGAATTATTTGGAATAATTTACAAAGTTTATTAATTTTTATGTGGTTAAAAATATATTAATTTCTTTAAATATCTTCCATTATATGTTTTTCTTGCATTGGAAACATTTTTCATTACATTATAGGATCCTACATGATCAAAACAATCTACATAACTCACATAAACATTCTCTCTCTCTTGCTAAACTAGAAAATTCCATTATTAGAGAATTATAGTGTTGAAAGTAAAAGATAACTCAAACTTATATTAGGCATTCTCTTGAACCCTTTCTTGAAATGTATTTATTTATTAGAATATCTTTTATTTGGCCTAAAAATGCCTTTGCTTATAAGTTTACATATCATTTGTTAACTCTCTTCATTCGACATTACTTTTTTTGTAGTTTGTATGCAATAAACTATATAGTCTTAGATACTTACTTTATTTTGGTTAGATACACTATATATACCTACATCCTTTGTATTCTTGATCATGCTAGCCCTAACCTAGTTTACAAGTCTATCTATATCTTGGTACAAGATACCAAAATGGATTGCCACTATAATGTCAGAGGTATAATAACTTAGGGGGTATAAATCAATGATGTAAGAAAATAAACTTTAATTCCAATCCATTTAACTCTTAACCATTCAACATAAGTATTCATGAAGCATTTAAACTATTCATTCTAATGAACAAAGAAAACTATGCAAGATCTAATAACATAACACATGAATTATGTGGGAAACCCTCATGGGGGATAAAATCCACTCTGAAGCCTAAAAACACATGGAATATAGTCCTATAAGAGATCACAAATAATAGACTTTAGGGAAGCACTCACTTCACAAGGAGTACTAACCCCTAAGCATCGATAAGCATCCACTTTCCCTATATGTTGAACACCCACATAACACCTTTTGATATCAACACTTCTATAATTATGATTTCCTTCCAATCTAATGGTTAAATAATGACTATCATCTCTCTTCAACCCTTCACACTTTCTCAATCCTTCACACACAAGTAGTGCATCCAAAATAACCTTTTGGATAAATCTACACTTTTTCACTCATTCTCAATAATCAAACCTAAAAAACACTATTACAACATCAAAAATATGACCTCTAGGTCACACACATATTCCTTACGCTACTATGATCTTCAATCTATCCACCAAGCTTTCTCACACTTCACTATTCTTCGCATATCAGCTGTAGAAGACTTCATCTTTTTTTATGCTCTTTATAGAGCCTTCACGATCACCACCTTCTTGGTTAGTCATAAGAGATTCCTCAACCATTATAGCTTATATCTCACTTATAAAAATATCAACACCACATACAAAGGTTTACCATAGATTTGATAGATCACCCTTAAGCAAAAACACCTTTCAATTAGGCCTAAGTAGACTTTTTAAGTCAATGGAAACCTATCCACCCATTTAACATTTCATTGAGATAAAATAGATACAAAAAACCACTTAAAATCACATAAGTCCATGACACACGACCCCCAATACACCCTCAAGTGATTTCATTCGTCACTACACTCCTATGCATATGCAAAACCTTTCAATCAATTGCCTTGTGCATGAAAACACTATGAATGAATAAATAATCAACTTTCAATAAATGGTTCATATTAAATATGGATTGGTCAAACCTCTAAAATCTATACAAATGATCCTTATGGATTTTAAAATAGTCTCCAATAGATAATTCATCATGAAACATCCAAAAACCATAAAAAAACTCAAACATCCTTCTCAGGTCACTTGGAGAATAAAATTAAACCCTTAGTCAAATTTAAAGAATAATAAATGCAAATGTATGACCAGTAAAACCTCTAAATCAATTTTCTTATATTTTTATTGAATTTTTGTATCACTTTTATTTTTACTCCAACATAAAATTCATCCATCATCAAAAGATATAGGTAAAACATTGTAGACTGGTTTTCCTTTATAAATTCAAATATTTGAATTCCAAGTCACTTTTTAATGCAAATTTGGCTACAAAAAATAGTGAAAAATTCTTGGGAGAGAAACTTTGAACCATCATAAATTTTGATATACCTCATTTCAAGATATGAAATTTTAAACACATTCTCTAGTCACAAATATGAATAAAACCCATATGACCACTTTCTTCTGACACCTTCACATGTGTGAATGTTGATTTCATTAATTTGCTTAATCAAGAAATTCTACCAAGATCACTAGGATAACCAAGACCTTCACAAGACTAATTATATGAGTTCATTTCAAATACTACAACAAGTACTTATTGTTGTCCCCCAGAAGTAGCAGTCATTTTTGGGACAACATTTGAACTATTTTGGTCTTACAGACCAAAATTATCTCTTCCATTTCCAAAATTTGTCCTAGACATTCAAATTCCACATTTTCCAAGCTTCTCAAAAAATCTATGGACTCTATAGGCTTGAATCTTTAGACTCTATAGGATTGAATCTATGGACTGAGTAGGAAGAGAAGTCTACGGACTATGTAGGCAGATTCATTTATACAGGTTCGAAGGCTTCTGCAAGCGGTTTCAGTCAAAAGAATCAGTTTTCAACACAGTCATTCTCTGGGATTGGTTCAGAGCCTTGGTTTAGTTAGAGATCTCCATCAGAAAACACTAGTAGTAGGTTTAACATTTGGTTCATCCTCTGATTTAATGTCATTTGGTTCAAAGGATTAGTTCAAAGCTTTGGTTCAATTAGAAATCTCCATCGGCAAGCATTTGAGTGCAAAAAGAGACTTGAACCATTGAACCATTGAACCACTTTGGTTCAAATGTTCAATGGGTTCAAGGTTTAATGGTGGGTTCAACCAAAGGAATGGTTTAATGGCTTAGTTCAACCAAGTGGTTCAACACTTTATTTCACTCAGGTGGTTCATTCCCTTTATTTTAGCATCTTTTGGTTCAACCAAATAGTTCACTCAGTTGATTCATTCTTTCAGTTCATCCTTTGGTTCAACATCTCAAGGTTCAACAGTAGGTTTAAAGACATTTTTAAATATTTGTTTGAACTATTGAACCAAAACTTGGTTTAATGTATTGGCTCAACGAAATGGTTCAACTGTTGCTTCAAAGGCAAGTTCAATGCTTAGTTCATTCATTGAACCATCGGCTTGAACCATTTTTGGTTCAACTGATTGGTTCAACATCTTGGTTCAATAGAATGGTTCATCAACAAAGTTCAAAGGGGTGGTTCAATGTAAAAGGAAGCTTCCTGAAGGACAAGTGCCCTTGCAGAGGACACTTAATCAATAAAAGCACCCTTCCGAAGGGTCATTTTCAAAGAAGCCCGAAAGGTAATTATTTCAAATTTGTTTAAGGCATTTAAAATTCACTAAGGCATAATTATTTTGGATTTTTGTTTGAAGGAATTCCTTCAGACAAAAAGTCTGAAAGAAATCAAAGAAGCAAATGCGGGCAAAATCTGAAGACTTTTTCAAAGATTTGGTGAAACAAATAATTTCGTAGACTTTTTGTCCACGGGAATTTTCTGTAGACTTTTTGTCCATGGGAATTTTCCCTAAACTTTTTGTTTGAAAGAATTTTCCCTAGGGAAAATGTCTATGGGAAAATTTCATGGGAGAAAGCCCAGGGATTTGTCCACAGGAACTGCCAAGGCAAAGGGCTGCTGAAGGACCCCAAAGGGTAGGTGCCCTTGTGGGGGACTCTCAACGGCCAAAGTAAAGAGTTATTTCCAACCCATTCAAGGATTATTTCTTAAGGCCCGAAATGGAAAAGATGAAAGCTAAAAGAGGACCAAGGGGTGACACACCCGAAGATGTCAAATTCAAGATAGTAAACTAGCTGTTGAGAGCACATCGACGGGCATGTAAACATCAATTTTAAAGTCCATGAAATAGCCATTGATCCTTTAAATTTACAAACCTAAATTCATTCCTAGAATTCAAGACCAAAACTAGAAAAAAGTGAGGAAAGATAGAACAATGAATGAATCCATGACCCAATTCAATTAACTAGAAAAGGAGGAACAATGAAGACAAGATCAGACCGCCATGTGGAAATTGAAAGTTGCAATGTTTCAATTGTGTGGCTTGTTTATCTACATTGAGAAGATCAAATGGGTAAAATACCCCAAAGTTCTAGCCTATCTTCTTAAAAATTCCCAATGCATCATGATGTATTACTGTTCCCAAGTCCTTCTTGAAGTGGCTATATAAGAGGCTTTATTTCATTGTAAATATATCCCTTTTTTGACAATTTGAATGAAACTCTGCCCAAATTGAGAGGCATCATTGAGACTTTGTGCTCAGTCTGTTGATCATATTTTGTTATTGGAATAAGAAAGCAAGGGACTTTTTTAGACTTTGTGCTATGATATCTTTGTTGTTGAGGAAATTGTTCTTATGTCTTTTTCCTTGATATATTTTTTGTTCCATTAATTTAACAAGCAGGATTAGTCAAATTAGTCAGGAAGGTGTCTTGAAGAATCAATTGTGGAGAGACTTTGTGCCCCCATAGCTACCTTCAGTGTGTTTTATTTTGATTGTTGTGTAAAGGACTTTGTGAAGACTTTGTGCCTTCATTGTCCTTCGTATATTATTCTTGAGCATTTCTGATGGAGACTTTGTGTTGTGTCTTGATTTGCTAGTTACTATACCCTTAGTTACATTCTACTTTTATTTCCAGGAGTATTCTTGTGGCTAGCTGAATAGTTCTTCTAAAAGAAGAGAAGTGTTGTCTATCATTTCCCTTGAGTTTTTCCTATATTTTACACACATCATATCTGAAGAAAGAGAGATGGATGGCTTGTTCTACCCTTGAGTATTATTTTCTATTTATACATATATATAGCATATCCATAGGGAACCTCCTCTTGATGAGAGGAGAGATCAGTCTCCTTCTGATGTGATAAACTTACACATTTGGATGAGTAATCTTCCTACTTTGGCAAATTAGACCTTTTTTGTTTACCAGTACACTGATAGACAAAATATTCAACCAACAATTTTTGGCGACTCCGATGGGGAAATAACCCATTATCATTATAACCCTTATCCACTACAGACTATGGCGACTTCGTTATTTGTCTTACCCATTATCCATTCATAGCCTTACCTTTTACCATTCACCTTCACACTAACCAAGAAAGAATGCATAGTTTAAAGCCTCAAGCTTTAACTGAAGCAAAGTCAATTCTTTTCCATTTTTGTTTCACAATCTGGTAGATTCAAGGTATACACAAAGCCAAAGGGCTAAATGTATCATTGACCTTGTGTTTGAGATGGTATAGAAAAGTGATTTTGATCTATTTCCTTCACCATCTCATCTCCAATGAACCAAGAGCTTCCCTCCTACTAAAGCCAGATCTCCATTACCAGACAAAGTATCTACTTGTGCTATTGATAAAGCTGTGCCTATAATTACCCCTTTGAGATTTTGTTATCCCTCCTTTTTAGAATCCTATAATGGTAGTTCAAGGTCCCTGGGGTAATGCTTTTGGTCCTCTCAATCTTACTCCTCCTCTACATGAACTTCCACATAGTTCTAGGAAGAATTTCCCTAAATTCTATGGTGATGGAAAACTTCATCCTGATGAACACATTGCAGCATTCAGCATAGCTTATGGAGTAATTAGAGTAGAATTTAAAGATGTAGCAGTCAATATTTTTATTGAAACACTACAAGGTGCTACTTTAGATTGGTTTTACCATCTACAAGCTCAGTTTGTGACTGATTGGAATACTCTTAAAGCTAAGTTTGAAGCCAAATTCAAACCTGTAGAAGATGCACATACACTTTTGGCTCAACTTATATAGATGAAGAAAGAGCCTCATGAGCCTATGAGAGACTTCATAGATAAATTTGGTAAATTTAGAAACATAATCCCTATAGTTGCTAGACCTACAGCTAAGAATCTCAAATGCTTTTTCATTAATTCTCAACTACCTAAAGTCAGTTTTCTCTTGAGACGTGCTAGTCAAATAGATCTCATTGTAGCTCAGCTTTTGGCCACTGAAGTAGAAGATGATCTCATCTTAGTAGGGAAAATAAGAAGAGATCCAAATAAAAATAGAGATTCATCATCTTCTGAATTTGTGTCTACAAGCACCACATATCCAATGGTACAAAAATTAGCAAATGAGTTGCTTGCTCTCAAAAAGCAAATGGCTCAAAGAATGTCTTCTACTCCTGCATACAGAAGGACATTCCCAAACCAGTCATATCAAGGCAATGTTTCCAGGAACCAAGGGAAATAAAATCGCCTTCCTCCCCCACAAGGGAAACTTGCCCTAGAAGCTCCTCCAACTAATTCAATAATGGGATACCTTGAAACAGAATTAGAGTTTTCTTTCCAGCCTAAATTGAACCAAGAAAATGATGTTGATATCATTGAAGACAATCAAGAAGAATCAGTTGGTGACTCCCACATTGGTTTCCTAAATTACCAGGATGAACTTGGAAGCAAAGGAGAAGCTTTAGATGGGTCATATGTAGTGTTTACTAGATCTAAGAACCAATCAGTCCAGCAAGCTGATAAAGAAAAGATAGAAGAACAACCTCAACCAACAATCACAATTGCTAAACGCGGGACCATTCTACCTTTTCAATCAAAGGATTTGATCAACAACCAAAAGGTAAAGACATCTATTTCACCTTCACCTTCTACTCCCAATTCACAAACTAGCTCACCTCCCATCCCTCCTAAAACTCAATAAGTTAAAGTACCTTTCTCTGTACCTAGCTCAATTCAGCCATTTGACATAATTGATCATGTCAAAAAAATAAAAATATAGATGTCTAAATTTGAATACTTACAGTCTAATCCAGATTAACTAAATAAGCTGGTTCAATATGTTAAAAATCAAACTGTCCCTTCAGGACAAAAGGCTAAAAAAAGTAACTCTTGATTCTCCAAAGAACATGCCTATTCCAAATAATCTGGTCATTACTCCTCTAGCTGCTCCTAGAAAAATAAAACCCTTTTATGCTTCCCTATTAATTAATGGCCACAAGCTGAGTAACTATATAATAGACTTAGGCGCATCTAAAAATGTCATGCTTGCTAAAGTAGCTGAGTCTCTTGGTCTCACACTAACCAAAACATTTGGGAGATGTTTTGCTATGGAGAATAAGCAAGTACCATTGTTGGGGCAAATCAAATATGCCTAATTTGCATTCGTAGCCTTTCTAGACAAGAAGATTAAGATGACTGTCCTAGTGGCTGACATCCCAGCATCTTATGGCATTTTACTTAGACAAAATTTTTGCAAGGATGTGGGAGGAGTAAACATGGATCTATCTAAGGCAAGGATCCCTATCCAAGGCATGATGAAGAGATTACTCCCTAAAAAGGAAGCAAAGCATGTATTCACCCAGACGTCAGCCCCTGAAGCTCAAATCCTTTTTGAATCCATAGGTATGGATAACTACTTTTTATATATAGATAAATAAGGGCCCTCCATCTCTAATGAAGGAAAGTTTGAAGAAAAGTCAGTGTCTGATGAAATTTGGACTCTAGAATTTGATGGTAGCTATTCCTCTATTGGTTTGGGAGCTGGGATTGTCTTGATATCTCCTCAAGAAGATATGTTTCCTTCATCTTATAAATTACAATTCAATAACACTAATAATATAGTTGAATATGAATCTCTATTACTTGGCATGAAGGCTGCTCAAGAAAGAGGCATCAAGTTTCTTCATGCCAAAGGGGATGCTGAATTAGTGGTTTGTCATGTGAGAAATCTATATCAAACCAAGAATGAGAGGTTATGCCACTACCACAACCTAGTTTGGGATCAAATTGAAATATTTGATGCTTTCAACATTTCTGCCATACCCAGAGAGTCTAATGATAGGGTTGATGCACTTGTTGTTTCAAAAACTCTTTTAGTTCCTCATTCAGATTTCAAAGAAGATAAGTATATCATTGAGCTAGTCTATAGACCAAGTGTTCCTGACAATGCTGATCATTGGAAAATATTCAATGATGATCATCAAATCATTAACTTATGAAGAGACAATTTTAAATAGCTATATTTTAAAGGTAGTGAATCTCAGAAGTCTGAATCTATTTCTGAATCTAGTTTAGATATAAATGAAGAATTCCTACAGCTAAAAGGAAACAAAATTCCCAAAGGCCTAGTTTCTCTTCAGAAGCTATTTGACAAGCATGATGGATTCATCAAACAACAACAAATAGATTCAAGTTTATTTTAGGGATTTGACCAAGTAAATCTGACCAACAAAAAAAATCCCAAGATGGTCAACATTGGTAAATGTTGCACCCCTAAAGAAAGATTCAAGTTCACTTCTTTGCTATGTCAATATATTGATGTCTTAGTGTATTCTTATGAAGACCTGAAGTCTCTCAAACCTGATGAAATCTACCATCACATTCCTCTCAAGGCTGATTCAATGCCCTACGAGCAAAAATATAGACAATATAATCCAAAAATTTTAGGTACTATTATGTCTGAGATACAAAAAAGTTAATTTCTAGAATCATCTTCCCAATCCATCACTCTACATGGATTGCGAACATAGTTCCTATAAGGAAGGAAAATGGTGAAATCCGCATTTGTGTAGATTTTAGAAATCTGAATCAGTCATCTCTGAAAGACAATTACCCTTTGCTAATCATGGACCAAGTGCTTCAAATAGTAACAGGGTCAGAGATGTTATCACTGATGGATGGATTCTCAGGTTATAGTCAAGTTAAAGTTGGTGAAGCAGACCAACACAAGACTACATTCACCATACCTTTGGGTAAATTTTCATATAAAAGAATGCCTTTTGGCTTAATAAATGTTGGTTCTACCTTTTAGAGAGTAATGGGCATGTCTTTCAATGGAAAATTCATAGTGGTATATCTTGATGACTTAACTATCTTTTCAAAGCATCGATCTGATCATGTACACCTCTTACAACAAGTGCTGGAGTGCTACTGCCAAAATGGTATTTCCTTGAATCCTAAGAAGTCTATTTTTGGAGTAACAAAGGGGAAACTCCTTGGACACATTGTGTCCAAAGAAGGCATAAAGATTGACTCAAACAGAGTTAAGTCTATTCAAGAGCTAAATTTACCTACAAGTAAAAATGTTGTTCACTCTTTCTTCAGAAAAGTGAATTTCTTATGGAGATTCATCCCTAAATTTTTTGAGAAGAAAAGACACATTATGAACATGATGAAAGGGAAGACTACCTTTAACTAGACTAAAGAAGGCAAATTAGCATTTCAGGATATCAAGACTGCCATTGCTCACGCCCCTACCTTAGTTTGTCCAGATTACCACAGAGATTTCATCATATACAGCTATGCATCTGAACACACTCTTTTAGTGATTCTTGGTCAACAAGACAAGGAAGGTATGGAATCCCCCATCTCTTTCATGAGTTTCCCTCTTAAAACCCATGAAATGAAGTATTCAAATATAGAGAAGCATGCTTATGCTTTGGTAAAAATAGTCAAACATTTCCACTTCTATATTCTAAATTCACACACTACTGCCTTAGTTCCTGACACTATAGTCAAGTCTATATTAACTCAGCAAGAGTTTGGCACAAAAAGAGGTAATTGGATTACAAAGATCTAAGAATTTAATCTGGATGTCAAGCTGACAAAGTTGGTCAGGGGTAGAGGCCTATGCCAATTAATGGCTAATAATAAGCCAAAAGATATATATCATGAAGAAGCTGAAGTGGAAGATACTCCAACAGTCCTTTTTGTCTCCACTACCAATGAGTGGTATATAGGTATTGCTCATTTTTTAACTTATGGTGAATGTCCTGCTCATTTGTCTTACAAATAAAAGAGGACTATCAAGTTGAAAGCTACCAATTTTGTCCTTTGGGATAATGGCCTGTACAAGAGAAGCATAGATGGAGTATTCCTTCACTATGTAGACAAAGAACAACAAACCTAGCTTTTGAAATCTTTCCATAATCTGGCCTATGGAGGACATTTTTTTGCTCCTATGACTACTCACAAAATTCTGTGAGCTAGGTATACTGGCCAACTCTTTTCCAAGATGCACATAAATGGGTGAGGAAATATGAACTTTGCCAGCAATTTGTTGGAAGACCCAAGTTGGTTGCCCTACCTCTCAAGCCAATTATCATAGAGGAACCTTTCCAGCAATGGGGACTTGATTTTATTGGGACAATAAACCCATCTTCAAGTGCTGAACATGATTATGTCCTTACAACAACTAATTATTTCACCAAGTGGGTAGAAGTAATCCCAACTAAGCATGCTACTTTAGAAGTTGTATGCAACTTCCTCAAAGAGAATATCATTTCCAGGTTTGGAGTTCCACTAAAAATTGTTACTGATAATGCTATTTGTTTCACCTCTCAAGAGATTATGCAACTCTATTTTCATTATGGAATTACACTCTCATTCTTCTGATTATTTTCCATAAGGAAATGGAAAAGTTGAGTCTAGCAATAAGAATTTGGTAACTATTATCAAAAAGCTAGTAGATGATAATCAAAGGACATGGCATAAAACATTGGTTGATGCTCTATGGGTAGATAGGATCACACCAAAGAGGGCAATTGGTATGTCTCCTTTTCAACTTCTTTACGATATTAATGCTCAGATACCACTCACCTTAGAGTTACCATCCTTGAAATTGGCGAAGGCCATTGAAGATCAGACATATGAGAGTTCTCTTGACAAAAGAATCATGTGCTTGACTCAGCTGGAGGAACAAAGAACCATGGTGGTGGATAGAATTTTTGCTCATCAAAGTCTGGTAAAGAAACTCTTTGATCAAAAGGCTATAAATTGTGATTTCTAAATTGGGGATCAAGTCCTGTTGTGGGACAAAAGAAGAGAACCAAAAGGGATGCACGGAAAATTTGACTCCCTTTGGAGAGGCCCATTTATAATTCATCAACACATTAGTGAAAATAGATTTCTATTGAAATACCAAGATGGCATACTCTTTTCTCTGCCTCACAATGGGCAACATTTGAAACACTTCAACTCTTGAAGTATTTGATCATTGCCTCTGTATATATGTATATTTATATAGTTTTAATTCTATTTTATTTTATTTATTTTCTTTTTGATGCCTTTCATTTTTGGGTAGCATGACTCTGAAGCCCAATGGTACACATGAAGACACTGGAAAATTTGGATTCTACTCCTTTCAATTCATTTTGCAATTAACAAAAGTTCCCCAACTGGAGCCAGTTGTTGTCCCCCAAACGTAGCAGTCATTTTTGGGACAACATTTGAACTATTTTGATCTTACAGACCAAAATTCTCTCTTCCATTTCCAAAATTTGTCCTAGACATTCAAATTCCTCATTTTCCAAGCTTCTCAGAAAATCTACGGACTCTGTAGACTTGAATCTATGGACTCTGTAGGATTGAATCTATGGACTCTGTAGGCTTGAATCTACGGACTAAATAGGAAGAGAAGTCTACAAATTATGTAGGCAGGTTCATTTATATAGGTTCAAAGGCTTTTGCAAGTGGTTTTAGTCAAAATAATTAGTTTTCAACACTTAGTCATTCTCTGGGATTGGTTTAGAGCCTTGGTTTAGTTAGAAATCTCCATCGGCAAACACTAGCAACAGGTTCAACATTTGGTTCATCCTCTAATTCAATGTCTTTTGGTTCAAAGGATTAGTTCAGAGCTTTGGTTTAGTTAGAAATCTCCAATGACAAGCATCTGAGTTCAAAAAGAGACTTAAACCATTGAACTATTGAACCATTGAACCACTTTGGTTCAAAGGTTCAATGGGTTCAAGGTTTAACAGTGGGTTCAACCAAAGGAATGGTTAAATGGATCAATTCAACCAAGCGGTTCAACACTTTATTTCACTCAAGTGGTTCATTCCCTTTATTTCAGCATCTTTTGGTTTAACCAAATAGTTTACTCAGTTGATTCATTCTTTCAGTTCATCCTTTGGTTCAACGTCTTAAGGTTCAATAGCAAGTTTAAAGACATTTTCAAAGCTTTGTTTGAACTGTTGAACCAAAACTTGGTTTAACGTATTGGTTCAATGAAATGGTTCAACTGTTGGTTCAAAGGCAAGTTCAATGCTTAGTTCAATTAGTTAGTTCATTCATTGAACCATCAATTTGAACCATCAGCTTGAACCATTTTTGGTTCAACCAATTGGTTCAACTGATTGGTTTAATGGAATGGTTCATCGCCAAAGTTCAAAGGGGTGGTTCAATGCAAAAGGAAGCTTCCCAAAGGATAAGTGCCCTTGTGGACGACACTTAATCAATAAAATCACCCTTCCAAAGGGTCATTTTCAAAGAAGCCTAAAAATTAATTCTTTCAGATTTGTTTAAGGCATTTAAAATTGGCTAAGGCATAATTCTTTCAAATTTTTGTCTGAAGGAATTCCTTCGGACAAAAAGTCTGAAAGAAATCAAAGAAGCAAATGTAGGTAAAGTCCAAAGAATTGTTCAAAGATTTGGTGAAACAAATAATTCTATGGGCTTTTTGTCAGCGGGAATTTTTTGTAGACTTTTTGTCCATGGGAATTTTCCCTGGGGAAAATATTCATGGGAAACTTTCACTGGAGAAAGCTTGGGGATTTGTCTGCGAGAACTACTAAGGCAAAGGGCTGCCAAAGGACCCCGAAGGGCAGGTGCCCTTGTAGGGGACTCTCAGTGGCCAAAGTAAGGAGCTCTTTCCAACCCATTCAAATATTATTTCTTAAGGCCCAAAAGGGCAAAGCTGAAAGATGAAAGAGGACCAAGGGGTGACATGCTCAAAGACGTCAAATTCAAGATAGTAAACTAGCTGTTGAGAGCACATCGATGGGCATGTAAACGTCAATTTTAAAGCCCATGAAATATCCTTTGATCCTTTGAATTTATAGACCTGAATGCATTCCCAAAATTCAAGACCAAAACTAGTAGAAAGCAAGGAAAGACAAAACAATGAATGAATTCAGGACCTGATTCAATTAACCATAAAAGGAGGAACAATGAAGACAAGATCAAACTGCTAGGTGGACATTGAAAGTTACAATCTTTCAATAATGTGGTTTGTTTATCTACATTGAGAAGATCAAATGGGTAAAATACCCCAAAGTTATAGCCTGTCTTCCTAACAATTACCAATGCATCATGATGTATTACTATTCTCGAGTCCTTCTTGAAGTGGTTATATAAGGGACTTTCTTTCATTGTAAATATATCTCTTTTTTGACAATATGAATGAAACTCTACCCAAATTGAGAGGCATCATTGAGGATTTGTGCTCAGTCTATTGATCATATTTTGTTATTGGAATAAGAAAGCAAGGGACTTTTTTTAGACTTTGTGCTGTGATATCTTTATTGTTGAGGAAACTGTTCTTATGTCTTTTTCCTTGATATATTTTTTATTCCATTAATTTAACAAGCAAGATTAGTCAAATTAGTTAGGAAGGTGTCCTAAAGAATCAACTGTGGAGAGACTTTGTGCCCCCATAGCTACCTTCAGTGTGTTTTCTTTTGATTGTTGTGTAAAGGAATTTGAGAAGACTTTATGCCTTCATTGTCCTTCATATATTATTCTTGAGCATTTTTGGTGGAGACTTTGTGCTGTGTCTTGATTTGATGGTTACTATACCCTCAGTTACATTTTGCTTTTATTTCCAGGAGTATTCTTGTGGCTGGCTAAATAGTTCTTCTGAAAGAAGAGGAGTGATTTCTGTCATTTCCCTTGAGTTTTTCCTTTATTTTACACACATCATCTCTAAAGAAAGAGAGATGGATGGCTTGTTCTACCCTTGAGTATTATTTTATGTTTATACATATATATAACATATCCATAGGGAACCTCCCCTTGATGAGAGGAAAGAGCGGTCTCCTTCTGATGTGATAAACTTACACATTTAGATGACTAAGCTTCCTACTTTGGCTGATCAAACCTATTTTGTTTACTAGTATGCTGATAGACAAAATATTTAACCAACACTTATTACACCCCATATGACCCATCAAAAATGATTAACACATCATCAACATCCATCATCTTACCTAACCAAGTAAACACATCAAGTTCCATGCATGAGCACTAAGACATACTTTATCACTGATCTACTAGAATATGTGACACCTCATGAACATCCTTGGAAAACTTGGGTAAATAATTTGCAAAATCTCAATAGTCTTCACCTTTGTCATTGATGTCAACACTTATAAATGCCAACATAGATATATGCACATACTCTTTCTCCCTCTAAAAACACTTTTTCCCCCTTTGACACAATGACAAAGTGGGCTTATATACTGATCCTAAGGACCTATAAATGTTTTCAAATCCAAAAATAATAAGGTACCTCCTATGAGAGATGATTAAAACTCCCCATATCATTATGCATACCATTTCTTATCATGACTACCTTACACTTGCTCATTGACAACACTCATCTTTGACCATGCACTGCTATATGAAGAAGAAATAAACAATATCAATAAAATAGGAGTGATCACACCTTAAAAGAAATTAGAGGTACTCCCCCTAAGTCACCTAAGCTTAGGCACCCCTTGACCACCTTCAAACCATCTCCAACCATGATAAAACTTCAAATGTGCCTTCAAATTTTCTCTCACAAGACAACATCATGATCGCTAACAGATGTTTAAGCCATTATTCATACATGAAATATGCTCAAAATAGTCTAAAAAACTCATATAAGAACAATCATACCTTAGTATTTTAGAGGAAAAATTTCCATAAAGTCCATTTGAATCATCTAGCCTTGTCTAGAGACCTATTACCCCTATCTGAACTATGCAGAGCCCATAAATTTATGTGTAGAGACCTTCATGACTTGAAATTACATATATAATATACACTCATATTCCCCCTAATTCATGCCAATTTAAAACATCCAACTCTTCCTTTGCACCATAAATCCTTCATAAACTGACCAATCAATTAACCTTCCATTTGCACAAATTCTCAATCATAGAATAAATCATACATTTACATATTACATTAAAGTAATTTTTGATCACCCATTTTTCCATTTCAATATATTAAGTAACCTCAGACCTTAACTCTTTTGGGAAGGTCATTAACCCACATAGGCTAAAACACTTGAGCATCAAATAGAAATGCGGTAAACTTACAATCTTATGGTCAACTCCATCTCCTAAAAATTCTCTCACAATTAGAGGTCACCAATACACACCATTAGACCAATTATTGAGGTTTAAATCCTTTGTTAACCCATTGAACATGAACATGGTTTTTGTCCCACTAGCCCTTAAGTAGAGACTATCATACCTGAGAGCCATCAAAAATATTTAACTTACCCTCAAGAGGCCTTAAAATCATAAAACCATCTATATCACACATTTATGAGGTGAACATGCCTTTCTATGCCACAAATTCACCTTGAACACTTACCAAACTTCATTTGACACTTGGAAAGCTCATGACTATGCCTGTAGACCCTATGTATACCCCTGTCACTATGCCAAAACACCTTCAACTAATCATGTGATCAAACTTAAAAATTTAAGGCACCTTTTACACTTGGAAACATAAAATGCAACTAGAATCAACCCTTTTTTATCCTTATAGACCCAAAATACAACTAGTTTGCATGATGATCTCTCACTAAGTAGTGATCACTGAGCAAAATAATCAAACTAAACAAATGGTCATAAATGATTCTTTTGACCAATTGAGCACATATGAAACCATGGAATACCCTTGGACAAGTCCTCTCCATGCTCCAAATCAATCTTACCTTCATTATTCATGATTTTACTGACTAAACCAAGCTTCAAATATTAACTAAAAATTGCCTTTAGGACTAATGTCTTTGAACAGATTTCTTGAAGCTTTTCATCACAGACTTTTGGAAAAAGCACATGAACTTGTTGTTCCCCCTTTGGTATAGGTACAATCACTAAGATGGGGGTGAATAAATTATCCTAGATATTTTAATTTCAATTTTAGTCCTTTCAAAATAATCAATCAACATATATCAACTTGATCAAGTAACATTAATAAGAGAGCTCATTCATTCAATGCATACACAAGATCAAACACATAACACATAGTTCTTATGGGAAACCCTCATGGATAATAAAAACCACTCTCAATTTTTCAACACATGGAATACTATTCTATAATAAATTACAAACAAGAGACTGATCAATTCCCTTATACCAGTAATCCTTAATCATGTCCTTCTGATCAAAGGCCTTTAGTGAAACCCATGTTTCAAAAGGAACAATTACCCCTAAAAAATATCAACTCCTTTAGACCCTCTTTTGAACACTTACACATTATTAATTATTTATTAAACACCTAATGATGGATCTCTATTTATCTAACCCCTACACAAATTCTCTATATGTCTCATATAGGCCTCTCACATAGGCATGCCACAATCTCTCTCCTTATTCACTCAAACTGTCCTCATATGCACACTCAAACTTATTCACATATCCTCAAACTACAAGATCACTATTTGGACATCATAAATACTATCTATAGGTCATACACACAATAATAAATCTTCTTTGCTCATCAATTCATCAACTGGGCATTCTACCTTTCCTTCGCTCCAAAACTCTCACAAACACCTTGCACTTATCTCATAAGTCTTCCACACAAAGTATATAAATCATTATATTTGATTTCACTATATATAGATCTATCATGAATTATAAATAATTTGGTCAGCCAAAATACATGCCTTCACCCTTAATGTATCTTACATAGGTTACACTTAAGCATAATCTACTTTCAAATAGGCTTAAGTCACTTTTAAGTCCTATGGAGACCCATTCACATTTTTTATACTTATTCAAGAAAACTAAGAAACAAAAAAACACTTTCCAACTCATAGAACCATGTCACATGATCTATAAATCCTCCTAAGGTTATAACAACCATCACAGTACCATTTATCTTAAGCATAAATAGCTCAAACACTTCTCTATACGCATATTCATTATGAATGAAAACACAATAAAATTCAAATATTTAAATGTTAATGGTCACATTTAAACCTCAACCACTTTGATATCATCTCATATCCTCACTCAAATTGGCCAAACACACTCCATAGATCTTATTTTAAGGACATCAAACTTTAAGGATGTTAAACTTTAAATAGGTTGACCACTTTGACTTACTATGATCAGTTGATCTCAAATGCATGATAAAATGAAAACCATTAGATCCTTATCTTTTATCGTTGCTTAGAATTAATCCTTAATAATTCTTACCATCTCACTAATTCCTAAAATATTAGATAAAATTCTCATCGTTGATCTTTGTGAGAGTTTTTTTAACATTACCTTGTGTAAAACTGACTAAGTATGGGGACCATTGCAATATATCTAAGTAGCCAACTTTGAACCTTAATAACTTCTTCTACACTTAGATGCATTATATAAAACCTTTTAAAATAAAATCCAACCATATATCAAACATATCTTTACAACCTAACATGAGTGAGATATATCACCATTAAAATGCCTTCTCAAAATTTTCTACCACAAAGCCAACTATGTCAAAAATTACCTAGAAGACCAACTTTGTACATGCATAGTTTTTGTTGTGTTACATTCAATGACCTAAAATTTGGCACATAATAACTAGGCATAAAAAAAAGAAACACATATTAACACCTTCTCCTAAAATATCCACATGTGTGAGATATGTCATCATCAAAATGCTTCCTCAACTCTTTCTTGCCTCATGCAAAATTGGCTATGGGAAAACACTATCAAAATGCATGGGATCCCAAATTTGTACTTGAATATATTTAAATTCTCTTTTGTGAATGATCTAAGACTTAATTAATAACAAGTAGGGAATAATTTTATCATAACCATATGACCAAATCCCCCTGACTCATCCACATATGGCAATGGTGACTTCAACAAACTACCTACTCAGGTTTTATACCACTAGACCTAAAATATCTAGATGAAAAATATGGACTACCATATGAATTAATCTCATGAAAAAAATCTCTCCAATCATCCTTGACAATTTATATTACCCCTTTCACATGCTCAAATCACCATACTCATCCATGAACATCTCTATTAATGCCAAAATGAAATATCAACCAAGCCTCCTTTAAGCACACTAGAATAAGTATATTTCACAGTTTGTCATTATTACTTAGGCTATCAAAACACTTTATCCACTCACCTAGACACCTCCATGACATAACCATGAAAAAATTTACAACTCTCTAATAATCTTCTCCTTTGTCATTGATGTTAACAAACATCATTCAACTCACCTTCTCTCCTTTTAAGCACTCCCACAATAGGAACTTTCTCCCCCTTTGAAACAATGACAAAGTGGACACAAACTAGTTTGAAGGACTTGAAAATACTATCAAAAAAAAAGGACCATATTATAAATATGATATAAACTCTCCCTTACCTTGAGCCTACCTTTTCTTACCTTGATAACTTATTCTTCCTCCACACCAACACTCTCCTTCAACCAAACACAACCAATGAACAAGGAACACACAAAAATACTAAAATCTAATTAAAATCACCAAAAAACATCTGATATAGACTCCCCCTAATATTTTTGATCCATTTCACCACTTAAGCATCTTTAGATCTTCACGAACCATTAGGAACCACCATATAGGATTACTAGCCTTCTCTCTCAAATCACCTCAAGGACCACCACCAAAATTTCATTCCACTCACCAAATAGGAAACATGATCTAAAATAACTTAATGACTCACCATGAAATAAACATGCATTTCTCTTTTAGTGAAACTGAACAAAAAAGCACTCTTCTCACTAGGCCTATCTTAGTATCCTTGTAGCCCTACTTGGAACTTGTAGAGCCCAAAACTTTTGTAAGACACATCATCAAGACATAAAACTTCATGTTAGGAGCACTCTCAATTACCCCTCAAGCACACCAATTTGCAACACCTAGATCAACTTCTATAACATACTTCCTTCAAAAATTAACTTGTTAATTAGGCCTCCATATTGAAAAAAACATGAATAATTTGAAAAGAAAAAAACTTCAGATCTTTATGAATCTTTGTTTTATAAAGCATTTATCCCATTCAACTTATTAAGAAACCTCATATCTCAAATCATAAGGAAAACTAGTTTTATATTAGAGTCCAAAACCCTAAAATCTTAAAACAATAGAGTCAACAAACCTCCTTTTGGTCAACATCCATCTCTAAAACTCCTTGTATATCTAAATATAACCATTACACACTTTTGGACCAAAAAGTGAGCTTCCACATCTTTGGGAATCCAAATATCACATACCATGGCTTTTGATCCACAATAAGATAGATAATCCCTAGGGCACATAAAAACCACCATACCTACTTTCTCAAATTCAACTGCTAAGTCCTTTGATCCTAGGACTTGACCAATTACAAATCTCCCCCTAACTTCATGATTCATATAGAACATGATATCTTCAACAAGACTTCAAATACTATCTAATTATAATAAATACTCATATAGAGACACCTCATCATTAGAACACTATAAACTTCCATGGTGTACACAATTGTTTAACAAGCCTTTAACAAGGTTAGTAAGATCTAAATCATATGTCTAGAAGAAAGGCCTTTAACTTAAAGTCTCACCTAGAATATACCATAAACTAATATGCAGATAGATATTTTAAACTCATCTTTATACCAAATCATCCAAACCATGATCAACAGGCTAACTCCTTGTCAAGATAGGACCACTAAGATTCTTCACAATCTTCTTATATCCAACAAAAGATATATAAAAAGAATACACAAACATACCTTGTTTTCATACCATCTCATCAAACAATATATGGCAACCACCATGCTTCCTTTGACTGGCAAGTGTCTCCTTAAAGTCTAGATAGAGACAACCCTTTGACATAGTGAGACTAAAAGTACTATAACTCAGGAGACTCCCATAACTCCATATCTTTCTCTGACTTGCAGTCCTACCTCATCATCTAATTGATTTTGAATGGATTCTTGAATTCCTTATTTTCTTTAGATTTGTTAATAAATGTTAACAACATAAACTCTTAACTTTCCTTAATTTTTAATCCTTCTTCCACCTTAGCAAACAATCCATCAAAACTATTATACTCAATAGGGTTAGTCTCCTTAGTCTTTACTACCTCAAGTCTCCATACCATAGTTTGACTCTTCTTGTCTTTGGTAGCCATCTTACCTACTTGATCCTTAAGCTTATCCTAATTTTCAAAATAGCCTTCTAGAGTAACTTTCTTATCATCCTTATGACTAAAATAATTGAAAATGATTTATTCTGGTTTCCATATTTGAGTTTGTCATTTTTTAGACCTAATAGGAGCTCTATATCCTTTGACATATCTTGAAAACCTCTTAACACCATTTGGATCGAATCTAGAAATATATCCATTCTTATGATAGCTGAAATAAATAACATCATTTGTACTTTTTGATATATTTGGACTATGATCAATCTTTGGCTAAAAACTCCTTCTATCATAGCTCCATGAATGTCCATACTTGAATGACTTACTTTTATAGTCCTTAGCTTTATGACCATACTTATTACATGTATAACAATTACCATGAAATAAACTATCATACCTTCAAGCATTTGGTTTTCTAATAGAAATTATTGTGTTACTTTCAAATCTTCCATTCTCCTTTACATTCTAAGACTTTTCATGCTTATTTTCTATCTTATCTAACTTTACTATAACAAGGTCATGGTCACTTTTCAATAGCTCCATCTCAATCTTTAGTAGAGTGTACTCATCTTATCTTTCTATTAGATTTTCATTTGTAGTCTTTAACTGATCCTCAATAATATTGATCTTCTCTTCATCCTATTTAGCCTTGTTGACCATATATTTTAATATATATTATTTCACTTCAATAAACTTGATATGTTCTTGATACTTATTTTTTTCTTTCTTGGACATGCCAAACAGACTTCCCTCAAAAGGATTGACTTGTGCTTCAATACCTTTGATCATATTCCTCATTTTATGAATCCTCTTATTTTAATCCTTTAGTTTATCAATATCACTTATGATCTTAGATTATAGATCAACTTATTATTCCATGTTATCATATTCTCTAATGTTATGGAAAGCTTCTTTATCAAACATGATGTCCTTTTCTTTTAAACACAAACTTGTCTTGGCATATACTAGCTATACCTTGAGATCATTGATAAAATTCCAATAATTTTTGGCATATTTATTCAAATTAAATATATTTTCTTCAATTTCCTTGATACAACCTTCTACTATTTATTCTCTTTCTTCAATTGTTTAGCCATATTTGTACTAACTCAAGATCTCCTTCAAGTTGTTAAGTTAAATCCAAAGGACTGGATCTGATACCAATTGTTAGAGGTGAAATCACTAAAGGGGGATGAATTAGTGAGATCATATATTTCAATTACAATCCTTTCAAAATAATCAATAAATATATATCAACTTGATCAAGAATCATTAAAAAAAGTGTTCATTCATTCAATACATACATAAGATTAGACACATAACACATAGTTCTTATGGGAAATCCTCATGGGTAATAAAACATAGTCTCAAGTATAAAAAAAATGGACTAATATCCTATAATAATTTAAAAACAAGAGACTAATCAATTCCTTTAGACCAATAATCCTTAATCATGTCCTCTTAACCAAAGGCCTTTAGTGAAACACATGTTTCACATGGAGCAACTTGCCCTAAGAAATATAAAATCCTTTAGACCCTAATTTAAACACTTTCACCTTAGTTATTATATCTTAAAAACCTAATTACTTATTTATATTTATCTAACCCTTGCATAAAACCTCTATCTGTCTCATATAGGCCTCTCACATAGGCATGCCACAATCTCTCTCCTTCTTCACTCAAACTATCCTCATATGCACACTCAGACCTTTTTGCATATCCTCAATATATAAAATCACTATTTGGAAATCATAAATATGACCTATAAGTCATACACATAATCATCAATATGCTTTTCACATCAATTCATCAATTGGGCTTTCTACCTCTTCTTCACTCCATAACTCTCACAAACACCTTACACTTGTATATAAATCATCATCTTTGATTTCACTATATATAGAGATATCATGAATCATAAATAAATTGTTCAGACACAATACATGCCTTCACCCTTAATTCATCTCACATAGGTTACACTTAAGCACAATCCACTTTCAAATAGACTTAAGTCACTTTTAGGTCCTATGGAGACCCATTCATCTTTTTGATATGTATCTAAGAAATTAATAAACATATAAACACTTTAAAACTCATGGACCCATGTCACATTATCTATATGTCTTCCTTAATTTCTAACAACCATCACATTACCCTTTATCTTAAGCATAAATAACTCAAACACTTCTGTGTACACATAGTCATTATGAATGAAAACACAGTCAACCTTAAAATCTTTTTTCATATTCGATATGATTGATCAAACCTTCATAATATACATTGATCATTTTTATGAAGTCTAAAACACTACGCAATATCTAATTCATCAATATATATCAAAACAACATCAGAATGAGCATAATTACCCTTCTCAGGTTACTTACAAAACACAATCAAACACACAGTCAACTTTGGAGCTCAATATCTTTATATTTACATACATTAAAACCTTAAAATTTATATTTAGAGATTTTTATTGGATTCCTATACCAATTTATTTTTATATCATTAGCAACTTTGTCCTAGATCAAAAGTTATGGGCATACCACATACTAGTTTTTCCATTTGTAAAACTCAAATATTTAAATGCCATCGGTCACAGTTAAACCTCAACCACTTTGATATCATCTCATTTCTTCAATAATCTTATAAAAACACAATACATAGATTTTATTTTAATTATATCAAACTTTAATGATGTTAAACTTTAAATAGGTTGACCACTTTGACTTACTACACTCCGCTGATCTCAAATGCATGATAAAACGTGAACCGTTAGATCTTTGTCGTTTATCTTTGCTCAACATTATACCTTGAGAACTTCCTAACATCTCACTTATTCCTAAAATATTTAATCAAATTAACATTTTTTAATTCTTATATATTTTCTCAAACATTACCTTGTGAGAAATTGACCAAGTATGGGGACCATTGTAATCTATGTGAGTAGCCAACTTAGAACCTCAATAACTTCTTCTATGCTTAGACACATAATCTAAAATTTGGACCATAAGATCACCTTTAAAAATATAATACAACCATATATTAAACTTATCTTTAAACCTTCACATTAATGAGATATATCTCCATTAAAATTCCTTCTCAAATTTTTTTGCCACATAGCCAACTATGTCAAAAATTGTTTGGAAGGCTAACTTTGTACATGCATAGATTTTGTCATGTTATATTGCATCACCTAAAATTTTGAACATAAGAACTAGGCATAAAATTTAACAAACCCATATTATAACCTTATATTTAAAAATACACATGTGTGATATATGGCATCATCAAAATGTTTAATTGGCTCTTTCTTGCCTCATGCAAATTTGGCCAAGTATAGGAAAACACTATCAAAATACCTAGGAGCCCAACTTTACACTTGAATATATTTGATTGGACTTAGGTGCATGACCTAATACTTAGCATATAAAAACTAGGTACTAGTGTGATAAAAACCATATGACCAACTCCCCCTTACTCATCCACACGTGGCAATGATAATGTCAACAAACTACCTACTTAGATTTTCTGCCACTAGACCCAAACTATCTAGATGAAAACTATGGACTACCAAATGAATTCCACTCATGAAAAAAATCCCTCCAATCATTCTTAACCATTTTTATAACCCATTGAAAATTCTAAAATAACCACACTTATCCCTAAACATCTTTAATCATGCCAAAATTGAAGATCAACTAGCCTCCTTTAAGCACACTAGGACAAGTACATTGCACTATTTTTAATTATTACTTAGGCTATCAAAGAAATTAATCCAATCACTAATACACCTACATGACATCACCATGAAATAATTTCCAAATCTCCAACACCCTTAACCAATGACCTTATTTGATCAATATAAGGCTTGGTAATAAAATATAATCAATTATCTACCATAATGACATTTGTCTTAAAGACCAATCAAAAACTCTACATACCTTTGTAATTTGTAGATTACCTAGATAAAAAATGTTTACACAGGAAATATGTCTCTTAAGAAGAATATGTAGAGACACCCACTTTTCATAGAAATACTAAAGGTCCCTATTGGCCATTTTTAGCCCACACACCAAAATTTTGCCCAAGTGTGAGAAGGTGGACATTCAAGCAAAAGTGGCAAGTTTAGATAAATTTAGGTTCTTGGAAGGAGAAGTATTTGGCTTATTTAATGAACAAAACTTTGGGTTTATATAGGATCACTACCTTTTTCACTTCATGAGTAATCAATAATGAGAAACCTAAAGTAAGAAGCTCTAAAAGCCCTGAATTGGTCATGGGCAGTATAAATTAGTTTTTAGAGGTGAGTGAATTCCTAAGTTACAAGTAATGAGACATAAAAATACTAATTTGGTATTTAAAGGTGATTCTTAGGTTATCAAAAGGACAAGTCTTCTCCAAAAAATACTCCAAGGATCATTGACAAATCTGAAGGGCACTTCCTTCTCTAAGTTGATAGTTGTAAGTTTGTTAAAGGCTCTCTTGAGCTTTGGGAGGACCATTTAAATTGTCTAAAGGGTATATTTCCCTTCATAAAATACCATTTATAGAATCCTGAAGTGTCCCTTACCCTTTGAGAGAGTCCATAAAAAATCTTGTGGAAAATAATTCTGAAGAAAAGGAATAAAAACAAAAGTTTGAAGGGTATGTTACCCTTCAGAAGGTGCCATTGACAAAGTTTTGAGGGGCCATTTTAAATTGTTTCAAAGGATAATTTACAAAGAAATAAGACCATTTCAAAATTCTTGAAGGGTATCTTTCCCTTTGGGAGGACAATTTTCAAAGGCTGAAGGGCACTTTTCTTGATGGAAAGACCATTTGTTGAAGTCTGAAGGGACATACAAGAATTCCAAATGGCCTCTCACCCTTCAAGAAAGTCCATTTTAAAAAATATAAAAGGCAACCAAAAAATAAAGATCCTTCAAGGGAAGGAACAAAAATAAGTCTGAAGGGAAATTTTTTGAAGGAATTCTTTTAGGAAATTATACAAGGAAAATTTTCAAAGGAAGAGAGCAAGAAGAAAGCTTCAGACAAAAAGTCTAAAGGAATTCCTTAAAATAAATTGAACTAAGTAATTCCTTCAAGATATTTTCCCAAGATAAATAGATCCATAGATAAATAGGCTGGAGGAAAAAATACAATTCCCATGGACATTTTTCCCATGGGAAATGGTGAAAAGAGATAGCTTCAAGAAAATAGTTCTGAAGGAGAAAGATGCAAGACCAAGTGTCCGAAGAAAAAAAGTTGAACAAGGAGCTCTAAAGGAATTCATTTTAGAAAATTATTTGAGAGAAACCAAGTAAATCTCCCGTAAAGACATGCTGAAGAAGAAAAGAGCCCATACAAAAAGTGAAGACTTCAAGTGGAAATGCAAAAGTATGAAGACTTGAGGAAGAAAAGTTTGAATACTTCAAGTAGTAAAATTATAAATAATTAGAGCTTAAATTCATCAAGTTGAGAGAGTTCAAAGAGTAAGTAAGCTCGAAGAACATAAATTAATCTGCATAGAGTAAATTGGGATTCTCCAAGTACTTTACTTAAAAATATTTATAAGAAAAGGAATAGACATAGTCTAAAGTTGGAGAGACTAGAAATCTTGAGTTACTCTTTATAGAGTAAATAAGTATTATTAAATGAATTAAATTTAAAATATTTATAAGTCAAATTTCTTTTAAAACTTGAATTACATAGCAAAGAGTACATCAGGTTTCCAACACTGCTTGACTTAATAAGCTCAGTCTAGTGGCATTTTCTAAGGATCGATAGGGTATAGGAGTCATGATAAAATAAATGAGAGGCTACCAAGTGGCACAAATGCATCCATATGGTAAGGAGATCAATGATCCATAGGTATCCATGATATAAAAATCCATGCCATAGGTCAATGATCTAAGGTAGCTTCTAATGACCAATCAATGCAAAGGGGAGTCTAAGTGGTTGGTAGCTAAGAATTTATGAAGGATATCATCCTTTAATATGGCTCACTCTTGATAAATGACCATCCATCATAAAATTAGCATGGTTTATCTAGATTTTTCAACACATGGAGACCTGCATCCCTTTTCAATAGGTCATGTTAAGGGGAAGGTCACCATGCCATCTTTAACATAAATATCAATGCAATTGTGCTAAGAAGTGATGTTCTAGCTACCCATGACATAGCTTCTCAAATTCCACCAAGGGAGTGACTTAAATGTAGGAATAGCTTGAAGAGTTTATGTGGTGAAACTAAAATGGTGTATTTCATGGTAAAAGGAAGATGACAGTGGTGGTTACAGGAATTTATTGTTTCCTTCCCAATTTCTCAAGCATTCTCATCTTCTCTTCCCCCTTTTTGTTATAAATAGAGGCCTTGGAGCCAAGAAATTATCCCTAGACTAGTGATAAAGCTACTCTACTAAAATAACTTTGTAAAATACCTTTTGAATAAATAAATATTAATTTTTACCTATCTCTTGTCTAAAAATTACATTGAACAAGCTTGTGTATGATGGCTTTGTGAAGAAGTGTTCTTCCATGCCCATTGTCCTTCTTTATTGCCTATTTTTAGGTTTTTTCAAGTTAATTTTAGGTCTATACTTGAGCTCTTTATACCATTAAAAGACACTTGGTGTGGATTTCAAAATGCCTATTTACTTCATGTATGGTCCAGTGAGCCTAGTTTATGAAATACTTATGCAAATTAATTGGTTATGAGGTTGTGTAAGAAAAATTTATCTTATGATGAATTAGTGTTGATTATAGACTAAGTGGATTATTTATTTTGGTGTATCACCTCCCTTATCTTATATTTCATTTCATGTTATCCTCCTATCCATTTTCCTTAGCCAACAATAGATTTTAGTGTGGGAATAAGGAGCTAAAGTGAAACATCTAAGGAACTAGCCTCATTAAAAAGATTAGAGCTTCAACCTCAACATAGGATACCCACATCTTGAGGTTTTTCCCATGCTTGTATCTGGAAGTGAGAGAGCCTAAAAAACTCTCCCACAAAGGGTGCAATTCCAAGCTACAATAATCCCAAGACTCAAGAGACTCCCACATTTCCATGCTCTCTCTTAGCTTGCAGTCCTATCTCATCATCAAATTGACATTGAATGAGTCCTTAACTTCATTCTTTCCTTCAGACTTGGAATATTTCTTGATTATTTTGTCTACATGGGTAGATAATACTTGCTCTTTGACACTTGAACTTATACCCTATTCTATCATGACAAAAAATCCATTTTAAACCTATTTTTCATTCACCTCCCTACTCTCCATTCATTATGGCTCCTTTTCTTCATGTTAGATTGACATTATTTAAATTATACTTTTGATCATTCTTAAAAACCTTGCTATGTGACCTATCTCCTGACACTTGAAACAAATGAATTTTATCTGATTATACATACCTTGTGTATGGGCTACATGATGACTCCTTGAAGTTTTATTATCCCATTCATGCACCTAATAATTTGATTTCTTGATGAAGGCATTATAAGACCTTACAATATGACCAATCCATTGACACCTGTAGCATAAGATATCATGATTTCTTTGTGTATCTATTAACTATCTTGAGTGATGATATTATTCATGCTTGTCATTATCTTACTCATAATTCCATGTAAATCTCTTACCAGTATCTTTTCTTTTAAAATTAATGATCATATGACCAAACTGATGACAAGAATAATAGTAACCATTGAAGGAGTTATCATACCTTTTTGCATTCAATTTCTTGATTTAATTTGATTTTTTTAGCTTTTGAAGTTATTATTTTTATTCATATTGACATCCTTCTTATCTTTACTAGCACTCTCCTTAACATGATTAGTCTTTTGATTTATCATCAATGTCTTCTCAATATTCTTATCTTTTTAAACATATTCATGGAACATTAGGCATAACTTGTCATTTGAGACCTTTTAACTACTCAATAGGTCATTAAGATCAACTGTAATTTTCTCAAATTTGTGATATGTTTCAATCTTGATCATAGCTTGATCTAGTTTCACCTGAAAAGACTCTATCTATGATTTATATTTCACACATTCTTCATCGTTACTCTTTAATTCTTCAACAAGGGTACAAACTTGAGTTTCAAGGTGTTGATTGATCTCATCATGCTCTTTGACTTCATTTTTCAACCTTTCTTCAAAGAAGCCAATTTGATCCTCATAGGTCTTGATCAAGGATGATTGCTTTCTATTCTTACCTTGTAAAAGCTTCAAATATTATAATGTATTCACATATTTATCTTCAAGAGTGAATTCATCATATTATTCCTTTGATATATCTCCACTAAAGAGATATATACCTAAAGAACATTCACCTTCCTCATCCTCAAGATCTATGAACAATGTCTCTTTGTTCTCATCATGAGATGAATCATCACGATAAGATGTGTTCCCTTCTTCTTCAACAAATGAGTTAATATCTTCTTCATGTTAAATACTCTTACTACATTTTTATGAATCATTCTTATCATTTATCCTATTGAATAACTATCTATACTTGATAAGACCCTCAGATTTCTTGTGTTCATCCTCATGATATTCCTTATGAGCTTTCTTATATTTAGACTTACCTATATATGGTTACCTAGCTACAAAATTACCAACTTTACCACATGAAAAGAATTTAAAAGGAAACTTCCCTTCATATTTACTTAATCTCACATTCAATTTTCTTACAATCATGGCTTCAAGTTGATATTTATTAAGATCAAAGTCTTCATGAGTTTACTTGATATTATTACCTTTTGTCTCTTTGATCACCTTGAAGGTTGTTCCCTTCTTTGGTGATTTATCCTCATTTAATCTCATCTCATAGGTAGTAATAATTCCATGCAATTCATCCATATTCATCTTGGTGAGATCATGACTTTCTTCTATATCATAAATTTTTGAATCAAACTTGAGAGTGAGAGACCTTAATACTTTCTATACTATAGTAGCTTCTTCAATGTCCTCTACAATAACTACGGTCATGTTCACCACCTCAAAAACACTTATAAGATAGGATTTTATAGGATCTTCTTCATTCATTTTGAGGCCTCAAATTACCTTTGGTAGGTTGGTAATTTATCCAACTTAACCTTTGAATCCCCTTCATAGATGATCTCTAATTTTTCCTAGATTTCCTTAGCAGACTCACAATGGATTACCTTGGTGAACTAAACCTTTGATAGGCCACAAATGATATCATTCATATATTTATAATTATTCTCACTCAAATTCTTGTTATTTTCACTAGTTAGAGGAGTAGGGGGTATAGAATACCCATCCATAATAGATTATCAATTTTCAAAACCTAGAGATGATGTAGTTATTCATCATTGCACTCCAAAAATCATAGTTGGATCCATTTAACATTTGTTATTTCTTAGTATATAAACCACCTTGCATTTGATGATTACCCATTATACCTTTCATCACATTCAACTGTTTAAACTTGCAAAGAAGGTGTGGCTCTGATACCAATTTTTAGAGGTAAAATCACTTAGGGGGAGGTGAATTATTGATGCAAGAAAATAATATTCAATTCCAATCTTTCAAACTCTTAACCATTCAACATAATCATTCATTAATTATAATGAAAAAATAAAACCATGAAAGATCTAAGCACATAACACATAAATTATGTGGGAAACCTTCATGGGGGATAAAATCCACTCTCAACCCTATAAACACATAGAATATAGTCCTATAATAGATCACAAATAAGAGACTTTAGTGAATCACTCACTTCACAAGGAGAATCAACCCCTAAGCATGGACAAGCACCCACTTTCCCTAGATGTTGAGCACCCACACAACACCTTCTAATACAAAAACATATAAATATTTTATTTCCTTATAATTTTATGGAGAAATAATGACTAACATCTCTCTTTAAGGTTGCACACTTTCTCAAGCCTTCACACATAAGCAATGCATCCAAAACAACTTTTTGGATCACTCTACACTTATTCATTCATTCTCAATCATCAACCCTAAAAAACACTACTAAAACATTATAAATATGACCTCTAGGTAACACACATATTCCTCACACTTCTCTACTCTTCAATCCATCCACCAAGAATATTCACACTTCACTATTCTTCTCATATCAACTCTAGAAGCATTCATCTTTGTTTATGTTTTTTATAGATCCTTCATTATCACCACTTTCTTAGTCAAACACAAGACATTCCTTAACCCCTAAGGATGTTATCCCATATATAAAAATATAAACACCGCCTACATAGGTTTACCATAGATTTGATATATCACCCTTAAGTAGCAACACCTTTCAATTAGGCCTAAGTAGTCCTTTTAGGTCCATGGAGACCTATTCACCCATTTAACATTTCACTGAGGTAAAATACAAACACAATACCAATTAAAATCATATATGTCTATGCCACATGACCCCTAAGACACCCTCAAGTCATTATATTCATAATTACACTCTTTTTTATATGCAAAACCTTTCAATCAATTACCTTGTGTATAAAAACACCATGAAGGAATAAATAGTCAACTTCCAAGCAATGGTTCATAATGAATATAGATTGGTCAAACCTATAAAATCCATAAAGATGATACTCAATGATTCTACAATACTCTCCAATATATAATTCACCATGAAACGTCCAAACACATTAATAAAAAATCAAACATCCTTCTCGGGTCACTTACAAAATAAAGTCAAACCCTTAGTCAACTTTGAACCACATTAAATGAAAATATAAGACCAATCAAACCTCCAAATCAATTTCAGTGGATTACCCTTTAGTTTATATACTAATTTTATTTTTAATATTAACATAAAATTCATCCATCATTAAAATTTATAGGTAAAAAATTGCAAACTATTTTTCCTTTGCAAATTCAAATATTTGAATTCCAATAATCAATTTCTAATGCAAATTTGGCTATGGAAAAAAGTGAAATATACCTAGGAGAGTAACTTTTAACCATAATAATTTTTTATATACATCATGTCAAGATATTAATTTTAAACACATGCTCTAGGCACAAATGTAAACAAAACTCATGTGACCACTTTCTTCTAACACCTTCACATGTGCAAATTTTGACATCATCAATCTACTTACTCGAGAAATTCTACCAAGATGACTAAGATAACATAGACCTTCACAAGACTACTTATATGAATTCATTTCACTTACATAAGTACACCAAGCACTTCTTACACCCCATATGATCCCTCAAACATGGTTAACACATCATCAACATCCATCATCTTGCCTAACCAAGGAAATACTTCAAGGTATATGCATGACCACTAAGGCATACTTAATCATTGACCTAATAGCATACATGACACCTCATGAACACCCTTTGTCACCTTGGATACATCATTGACAACCCTTAAACATATATATCTCTTGTATCTCATAAAATCTTTGATCCTTCTAACCTCTTAGTGGTTTGTTTAAGTACCCTATGTACCCCTTGCCAAACACCTGTGGTTCCATTCAGATTCTTAAATATACATTATAGCACACTTGGTGGGACCCTAAATATGGTATCACACTATTTATATCCCATTTAGATATCTCTTAGATAACTCCCCTATATTATTTTCTATGCTTTGCTTTTAGTTGTGTTTCAACTCTCACCTTGGTTATTTTCTTCTACTTTGGTTTTGTGTCATTCTCCTTGTTGGTTCTCCATCTATGTGCCTTTTATATTACCTTCTATGTTGATATTATTTCACTACATCCATGGATGGACTCCTACCCTTAGGATTCTAATCCCATAATATTTAGGGCCTTATCCCTGAGCTCACTTATGAACAAGCCATGGCTATAATGGAATTCCATAGACATTATAGGATCCAGTAGTTATTTCAACCCATCATGGTGATTTTCACCCTCTCATATTTCAAAGGGAACAAGATTGGTAGGAATATAACCAATGGAATCAATATAATTTTCACCAATCTAAGATTCATTGATCCAAGGATGTTTCTTCTCAGCCTCATGCCATGACCACTCATTTGAGATGATGAGGATCCCTTGGCATGACTAGGACTTGATGAGTTACATGTGATCATTGTTTATTGTTATATATGATTTTAGGTGAATGAAGTGCATAATTCTCCCCTAGATTTAGTGGTGTGCCTCTTATAGAGATATATCTTGCACCCATTAAATTTCAAGTACCTCAAAGAGGTCTCATGCAATTTTCCCACCTCTTTCCCAGTAGGAGACTCTACAACATGAACACCCTCATATCCATGTTGTGGGTCATATGTAGTCCATATTAGTGAGGTATATCCCCAATGATTATTCCTCCAATCCTCCTAGCACTTATTTTAGAGTGTTAGATGAGTGTGTTGATTTTGATCACCACCTACAGACTAGAGATCCATGGGATGCCTATCATGAGCATCAGTGCCCTTTGATTGACCCTCATTTGATGGTACATGACCAACATCATGAATAATTTGGTCATCATGACCATTTATATGAGTGTTCCATGTCTTCACATCATCCTTATGTGGAATTTTATCCTTCCTGTGGTCATTTGCCACCCCATGGTAGAGATGATTTCCAATATGAGCATATTCCCTATTAGGAGCCACCTCAACATCATCATCTCTATGATCATGGCTATGATGATGTCTATGGGCATAGGAAAAATCATCACCATCATGATCCCCCTCCTATAGATCATCACCAACTCACTATCAACCATGCCTATGAGGATCTCTTTAGGAATCGTCTAGCCCCCTAGGTACATGTTATACCCCTTCCTACTCCTATCCCTAAATTTTCTAAGTTCAATGGACTCAAGACTCTAGTATCATAGAGCATATTATGGAATTAATGATGGCACATATGGATTGGTAACATGATGAAGGCATGATGTTAAATCTCTTCACTCATTCTATATGAGCGAATCTCTTGTTTGGTTTCAAAATCTACCTTTATATTCTCTCTCTAGTTTCTAGCTCTTTCTGGATGACTTTATCCAATACTTTGATATATCTAGACCTTTTAACCTTAGCATCCAATCACTCACCTCCATGATGTTTTACAAAGGTGATTCAAACTTTGATTTTGTACATCGATGGAATTTAGCCATCCATATAGGCAAAACAAGGTTCTCAAATGATTAGCTTTATGACATATTAACATGAGCATTGAGGTAGGAAGTTCACCTTTACATCCTCAGGTGTGAGCCCACCTCATATGATGAATATGTTAATGAGTCTTTGAAGATTAATTTATTTTATGTGCATTTGGTTATGCATCCTATGCCAACCCAAAATTCATCCTCTTTGCATGATCACAATCACAATGTGATCAACATTGATGTCACTGATTCTCCTCCTGAGAAGAAGGAAAAGAAGGAAAACCATGAGGTGAATGCTTTGAGAAAGAATCCAACTAAAAATAAGGCTTTTGAATCAAGTTTAGTGGAACAATATATGGAGTTTACTTATGATTCCGCCAATTTTAATAATTTCCACTAGATGAAGGGACATGATGATGTCAATTATGCCACCCAAAAGTTTGGTGCACAAGCCTTACCTCCATCTCAAATTTCTCCTCTTGTAAAACCTAACCACAAATTCAATGTGTTCAAGGAGCCTCTACATGATCATAAAAAGGAGGAGAAGAAGAATAAAAAGAATAAATTAAAGTTTAAGGCCCCTCATTTCCCTTCTTGTTCTTCTACCTCTTCTATCTCCTCTTCCTAGTTTGAACTAAGAGGGAAAGGCAAGCACAATATTAGTAAGGTTTTTAATTATATTAGCATATCATCTATTGGGTACAAGTTCTTTGTCAACATGTGTCTAGGATAGGTCACTAACCCTATTAGAGAGACTAGTGGTTCTAGGCCTCCTATCCATCCTATGGGGGAAGGGAATCCCAAAGTTAGATTTGAATTTTAGTGTAACATCTTTCCTTGAGTTAGACAATGTGCTTACTCTATCATAAAGGATTTGCAGGGCCTCTTAGTTGGGATCTCTATTTGGGACCTTATTTATTTTTTCCTTAAGAAAATTGGAATTATCTTTGATGAGCTTGGTCTCTTTTATGAGGGTCTGTTATGGGATGATGTTGAATTTTTGTTCAAATTTGATGCATCTAAGTATCCTTACCCTCTCGTCTTATCTTTTAACGCCACCTCTTTTCTATATGATTTAGTTTTGACAAAGAGGTCTTGGTTACCTCTCTATATTGAGACCTCAATCAATGATTGCCATGTTAAGAGATGCATCATTGATGAAGTAACTACATTGAATATCATGCCCCTACATGTGTTCAATGAGCTTGGGATTAGTCAGAAGAATATCTCTCATTCTCACCACAATTATGTTGGTTTTAATAAAGACATAGTTTCATTGATGGGGAACATGAAGCTCTAGGTCAATTTTATCCCCAAGATAGTTAGGAATGAGTTTTATGTGTTAAACTTGGATATTTCATATAACATGATTCTTGTCCATCCTTGGACTACTTCTATGTAGGCCTTCAAATGAACCACATTTTTCATGGTTTAATTCATGCATGAAGGTGAGGTTCATACCATGGAGACTAACCTAGATCCTTGAGCATTACTCTATGTAACAACAAAGCCCTTAATTAAGGATTTGGTTGTTTCCTCATGGGGCTCTATGGACTCCCACATGCCCCTACTTTTGAGTCTTATTTTATCAAGGATGAATTTTGTGATATAGTTGAGTATCGAGTAGTGTTCACTCCTTCATATTTTGACATGTGTCAGCAAACTCCCTCTCTATCCCCACATCTCTAGGGTGGTTCTTCCTTTCTTGGAGACATCTTTTGAGATGTCTCCCTAAACATAAATCTTCCTCTACCTTCATTATTATCCCATCAGAGTATCAACTCTCTTAATGCATCTCCTATAGAGATTGTAAGAGTCATTGAGTATGATCTTTAGTGCTATATCATCCATGGTATAGCATGTAACCTGATCAATGAGAGGAGAGCTTATAAAAATATCATGCTCATGTATCCTATGTGCGACCATCCACTTAATTTTTTAGGTTTAGAGGTCTCATTCACTAATAATGACCACACATTTATCACTCATGTGTTTCAATTCATGACTAGGGAACATAAAGATATGGATTTTCCATCTCTTTCTTCTCGCCTTTTCCCTATTATTTGGCATATTCATAGGATAAGTAGTTTCTTACCTTAGGGGAAGGCCTCTAGTTAGGGTGAAGTGGTGGTCTACCCTTGGGGTAGGCCTGGGCTTGGGATTGTGGTGATTTGATGAGCCTCAAATCTTATTATAATACCATCCTTAAGCCCCCATTCAGTGGATTGTCCCTCTCATGGAATCTATCCTTAGACATTATAGTTCTTCATAGACATTTGGCTTATGCACTCCTCCTTAGATGCACCTCAATATAAAATCAAAGTCTTCTACGTATTCTAGTTGGTCGAGCTATTGCTTTCTTGTAACTAACCCTCTACTGAATCCCACTCTCCTTTTCTATAGTGCTTTTAGGTGGTGTGGGTTAGTGATTTTGGCTACTTATAGCTTGCTATATCCTTTTCTATATGGTCTTCATCTATCATATACCTCATACCACCCCTCCTCACTTCTCATTATGGTTGACATTGAGGCACTCTCTCATAGTTGGCCACTACATAGCAGTGGTGGATCTATTAGTTGAGATGCCTTTCTTTCCTCTAGCACTTTGACTCCTTACATCTACATAAGAAAGCAATGTGGCCCTGGATTAGTTGTACATGCAATAAAATGATAAAAACATGTTTTGAAAAAGCTCAAATACTTTTTTTCTTGTCTCCCTCACTTCCCAACCTTTTTAGGTAAGTTCTAGGCCCTATTGTGCTCCCCAAGCCTATTTTTAGCCTTTTGTAGCCCAAACCATATGTTTCTAGGCCAATTCATAGCTTGGTAGTAGCTCAAGCCATAACCTCCATGGCTTGGTAGTGGTCCAGGCCCTAGATTTTCCTAGATAGGCTATGGTCAAGGCTTAAGTCCTTTTGGCCCTCTCCCAGCCTCTATTTTACTCTATTTTTGCTCTTGAAACAACATAACCTTCATCTTAGAGGTTTTGGCCCATTTCAGACATAACGGCAACGTCCATTTCTCTCTTCAAGGCCTCCTTAGGTGTGTTTTGGGATAATTTAGGTCTCTTGGACCCCTAGGTCCTCTAACCTACTAGGCCTATCTAGTCCTTGCTGGGGTACACCTTGGGATAAAAGTTGATCTCTTTTCTTTTAGGTAGTAGTTTCTTAGCTCATTTGTAGATAATACCTACTAACTCCCTCTCCCTCTTTCAATGTGGTTATTTTAGGTGTGGTCTCATGGTTGTGATTTCTTTAGGTCTTACTCTAGTATTCACCAACCAATATTCATCTCTTCATGGACTTCCTACCACCCTTTGTCACCTCATCCCTTTGTTAGTGTTATTATTTACCCCTTGATTGTGACTAAATTATGTTCTTTGCCTCCCTCCTATAACTCACTTATCCTACCTTCCTTTGAATTTGCCTTTCCATAGTTTCTAGTCTTATATACTTGACCCCCATCATGATGAATATCTTAGTGGTGATTCACACATATGGTAGAAGTTGGGTAAACCCATTATCTACTACTAAGGCTTAGGTTATCGATGATCTATGGGACTATGAACTTCTTGTAGCTATTTTTTTCTTTACTAGTGAGATGAATAATTCCATCTAGGATGATGTAATCATTGGCACCTTAACCAATTCCCATGAGTTGGATGTATGATATGTGTAGTTATTATTTTACTCACTCTTACTTGTGTCTCAACTCACTTGTGTCTAGGTCATCCTTATCTCTGAGTTACTCTCCCTCTTTGAGGTGATGCATGATTTAATCTCCTTCTTTAAGGATGCTTAATTCACGCATATCCCTTACAAGGAGAACACTAGGTCTGATACCTTAGTAACTATCATTCTAGATTATATGATTTGATTTGATATCACTTGTGTCCCTTATTTATATGAGCTAGAGGTAGATTTAGATTTGGATTATGCAGGATTTGTAGTCTTGTCTATGGATCGCATTGTCAACTTCTTCTTCCACCATCCTTATCTAGTAAGTGAAAGTAATATTTTTTTATATTTTTAATTATTTCTTTCTTTTTTACTTTTGTGTGGCTTATAATTACTAAAAAACACTCCATGTTCATTCAAATATTAACTACTTATACCTTAAGGGCATATGTAATATTACTTCCTATGACCCTATTCCTCCCTGTGAATACACATCGACTCACGTGAAGACTATTAACCCTAGTTATCCCACTTGGAGACATTTACCACTCACTTAAACCTTTCCTGCATCATATTCTCATCCCTTATATATCCTCAATTTATATCGATCCTTTTTCATGCTAGACAAGCTCTCTAGGCACCCCCTAAGACCCTTTCAGAGGCTTATTGATCACCCTAGGTGGCCTTTAGGCCTAGGTCATGGATTAGGGAGGAAACCCATGGATTAGGCCACATGTTTCCTTAAAAAAATATATGACCTAAGGCATGGCCTAGGTAGAATGCATGAGAAAGGTCCCTATTTGGACCCAAATGGCTAGAAACGGTTAGTTTTTGGCTTGTTAGTGAATTAGGGTTGAGATATATGCCTTTTCCTCATTTATTTGAGCCTTTCTCTTGATCTATCTCTTGAATTATTACTCTAATCTTCCCATTTGATCGTTACACTCAAATTTTTGCTACCTCCTTAAATCTCTCTTGGTTCTTACTTAGCACAATAGCTCTCATTATGATAGGGGATGCCCTACTCTACTACAGCTTATATTGGTGATTCATATTGCTATCTATAGTGTTCATAAAGTTTATGGGTTGCTCTTTTCTCCCTCACACTCAATTTCACCAATATCTTATGATCCTTGCATTATCTCTCTCATAGATTATCATCTTCTCCTTCACCTCTTCCACAACATTTGGTTCTTGGTGTGTTCTCAACTCACACACAACATAATCCTCTTCCTCTCTTGCTTTCTAGCTTGGATAATCAGTTGGTAAAAAAATTTCACATTCATTTTGAGTTTTATTTAAGGGAACTTTGCTATGCAAAGTGAAATTATTATTTTTTTACAATAGCATACATGTTAAGGTTTGATTCATTTTAGTGATTTAGCTTGTTTAGGGTATTGTTTGGAATAGTTTCCAAATTTTATGCATTTGTATGTGGTTAAGAATAGATTCATTGATTGAAATATCTTCCATTATATATTTTGATTGCACTAGAAATATTTTTCATTACATAGTAAGTTCCTACATGCTCAAAATAATCTATACAACTTGCATAAACATTCTCTTCTCTCTTGTTAAACTATAAAATTAAATTATTAGATAAAAATAGTGTTGAAAGTAAAAGATATTTCAAACTTAGATTAGGCATGCTCTTGAACCCTTGCTTGAAAACATCTTCATTGATTAAAATGTCTTTTATTTGGCCTAAAAGTACCTTTGCTTCTAAGTTTACATATCATTTTCTATCTCTCTTCATTTGGTATTATTATTTCTATAATTTGTATGAAATCAATTATTTAGTCTTAACTACTTGATTTACTATGGTTAGATCCACTAGAGATACCTGCCTCCTTTATTCACTTGATCATGATAGCTTGAAACTAGTTTATAAGTCTATATATATCTTGGTATAGGTCATAAAACTAGATAGCCACTATAGATCTCATGTATCCCATAGAAGCCTTGAGCCTTCTAGACTCCTAGTGGTTTGTTCAAGGACCATGTGTAACCCCTTGCCAAATATTAGTGGTTCCATTTAGATTCTTAGAGCTAAATTACCCACTTAACTCTTAGACAGAGTGATGAAAGTTGGGTAATTCCTTTAGATGGATGATTTTAGATGGTGGGATTGGTATCCTTGGACCATCATGTGAGCTCACATGTGTTGGATAACATGTTGTAAGCCTTCGAGTTGCATGTGACGCCTAGTATGGTTTCTCTGGTGTTCAGTGTAGTTAATGTAGGACATTGCACTAACCCATAAATTGTTGATGATGTATTATATTAACCATCATAATATGGATTACTAGCTTTATGGAAGGATATTCTAAAATGAATGTTCTAAAGTTTTTGCATGTATAAAAAAGTTTTTTGTGGAAGATTTCAACTCTCTAATTATAATTCTAGTTGTAATCTAATGAGACTAGATGATTATAATTATTGACCTCATATTACAGGTATGTGTGTGTTGACATGTATGGTTATGACCCTAGTAAAGTTTTATATTAAAATTTTTAATCTAGTTTAGACATCAATTTTTGACTTGTGATTCTTTAACTATATTTTCCTGATTGGGAGTGCCATTAACACCCTTGTTAGAAACCATATTAAGGATGGTATAAGATGTTATGTTTTGGAGCACTATATACTTTTGATGTTAATTATCTACCTTATAAGTGGATAAAATAGTTAATAAAAATGGTGTTGTATTTGAATTGACTTATGTGTCCATGAAATTTTACTAATTATTATAGGTGTATTTAGTTTGATGAACCTAATTGTGGCTAGTTTAGTAGATTCTAATGTTATTGATGAATTTTTGTGTCATGATATTAGAAAATTTCCAACCAAGTTGGGATTTTTGGGTGGAATATTCCATTATATTGTCCTGCATAAGTGTTGAACTACCATATCCGTGTCATAAAGGAAACATGAAGGCAAGAAGAAGGCCATTAATCAGCCTAATGTAATGGAAAATATGGCTATCCTAGTG